>JAKUCM010005228.1:0-20748 GCA_023374145.1 Lepidium sativum | reverse complement strand
TTTCGTTTCTACTACTATAAGTAAGGAGTTCAATCTCTAGTGTCTTGAAAATTTATAAAGTAATTACACCACTAAGTCACTTGTCATCGGTACATGAATACATAGTTTAGAGAGATAGAATTCTAAAAATCATTCTAAAATTACAAACTCGGAAAACAGTTTTGTATTTGAGTAATCTGTCAATCAAAGAGAACCAGAAATAATTGAAGAGGCTCCTAAGAGCAATATTATTGGAGAGTTCTTATTAGAGTTTCTTAAATATTATTAAATGATTATATATGAAAAAAAGTGAGTTAAACATATATTTTAATAATAAAATAATAAAATAAGTTAAGAAACCTATTAAAGAGTTTCTTAAATAAGAAACTTTTATAGGATTTCTTAAGAATTTCTTAAATTTTTAATAATAATATAAGTTAAGAAATCCTTGATAATGGTGGCCTAAGTCCACTTAAGTCTTTAGTGTACGGAAGAGTAACATATATGTCATTTCAAAATGATTTTTTCCTACATTTTGTTTATTATTTATTTTTGGTATATGATCGGTGAATTTTTCTCAGTCACCAATTTATTTCTTTCCTGAGTGAATTCTTTTTAACTTTAATAATAAGTATAGAAAATTTATAACTTTTTAGAATTTTTCTTGGCAAACAAAAATTTTCAATTCACCATATTGCAAATTTAACATTCTATTTTTTCAGATTAACTATTGGATTGATAAATCATGATCTATAATTTAAATGTTTCAATTAAAATTAAATGAATTCGAATTCACCAACTAATATTTATTTAAATAAAAGAGACAAAGACAAGTCAATTAGACAAATGTTTCTTGAATACTTTCTATTTTTAAAATATGTAAACCGATCATACCAAACATACATTGTAGATAATATAACATTCATGTTTGCATAAATATTTTACGATTACATTAGATTTTCATAATTTCAAGAGTAAAGTTAGATATTTGCCACAAATATTACAATTTAATATATTATTTAACATAAATTTACAAATCTATGGTCGTAATAATTGGTATTATTACATACTATTTTGATTTTGTACGATTTATTTTCTGCAGAATAATTTTTATGTATCCGTACTACCATTTCTATTGGACCGGCACAACTCTACAAGTGCTACAAACCAAAAAGTTCTTCTTTGTGTCGATTAACCTAATCGTGATTTGGTATATATATATATATATATATATATATATATATATATATATTTATTTTTTTCTATTTTTTAGAAATTACAAAGAATTTTTTTTTTTTGTTAGTCTATCTTATCATTCTATCATCCATAAGGACCCTCCAAATTAAAATATTGTCACACAATATTTAGACAGAAATTGCTTTTGTCATAAAATAAATTGGGTGCAGAAATCTCGTGACAGTTGATACAAACAATATTAACTCTTAATAATCATAAAAACAAACAAATACATAAAAGCAAGCACATGGAAGCCATTTGCTCAAGAAGTATATTTTGTTATCAAAAAGCTTATAATAATGATAAAAACAGCAAAGACATTCGAACAATGTAATAGAATATTAAAAAAATATATATTCTTCAATGTAATTAAACTAGATTCGATTTTGATTGTTTTGCTGTATGAACAAAAGAAACATAAATAAACTAAACTGAGAGAATCTATGTAAAGTCAATTGGGAAAAATCTAAATCTAAACAAGCTGTAAAATGTAGATCATGTTATGTCTTGTAGCTAATTAAACCTTCGACCAATGAGATTCTACTTATGTTCTTGTTAAAAAAAATTAATATATAGAAACAAAAATTGCCTCAACTAGCAACATAAAAAAATCAAATTTGTAATTATTAATATATTGTTCCATCAAATTTAGTAAAAACACTACTCTCTTACTATCGGAGTAACATTATAATTTTAGGAGTTTTCTGCAAAAAAAATATTATCAAATGATAATTTCGTACGAAAAAATAGTTTTATGTATTTTTGAAGAGATTTTGCGATCACTTAGATTAAGAAAATTTTAAAGTATGTTTGGACTACTTGTCTTGAGAGTCTGTATTTGATATATTATTTAACATAAACTTAAAAATTTAACAGTTGTGATTGTGGGTTATATTTGTGTATTAATTATGATTTTTATAATTTTAATGGCATACTATAAATATGAAAACTTTTAATTGTAAAAACCGTAATTTAAAAGATTTTGTTTTACATAATCTATTTTTCAATAAAATGGACAAAATCATATCTATATTTAAAAACCTACAAACTAAAATATTATTTAAATTTACTATATATGATAGATAAGAACTAAACTTCCATACTAAAATTATTAGCGGTATCATACTAACCAGCAATTGAAATAAATTTGGCATGTAAAATACTTTTTAGAAAATCGGTTCATGGTATTTAAATCATTTGTAATATTCAAATTATTTATTGCAAAATGTATTAAAAGTTTTACAAGGTTTATTAATTTGTGTGTGTTTAACCAGAACATTTTTAATGGTAGAAGGTATGCAAACCAAAATCCGTGGATCGTCTAGGGTTTTGGGTATTAGAAGATTTTAATACGGCGTTATTAGCCAAACAACTTTGGCGTCTCATGGATGCTCCTAAGTTGTTGTTGACTCGGGTGCTGAAAAAGCGGTATTTTAAGGATACATGTCCTTTAATGGCTAAGGCAATAGCTAATCCATATTATGGGTGGCGGAATATTATTTCGGCTCGGTCTTTAGTTTTGGAGGGTGCGATTAGGAAAATTGGAGATGGGAAGGCAATACGCGTATGGAATGATCTGTGGATTCCTGATGTTATACCACGTCCGACAGTACTAAATACGATCCCTATGTTCTCGGATCTTACGGTGGATCAATTTATTGATCATCAGTTGGGGTCTTGGAAGGAGATCTTGGTACACCAATATTTTGAACCTTTAGATGCTCAACTTATTTTAGGCATATTGATCCCCAGGAGGCAACGTTCGGACTACTGGGGCTGGCTGTATAATCCTACAGGTCGGTATTCGGTGATGTCTGGGTATCGCACTTAGGAGAATCTCACGCATATGGACAATGCCTATTTTGGTCCCACATTCAATTCTATATATGAGAAGGTGTGGAAATTAAGCGCTCCAAATAAGATCCAACATTTTCTCTGGCAAATATTGTCTGGCAACGTGGCAGTCAATCGGAATCTTAATAGGAAGGGATCAATTGTCCCCCATATTGTTCTAGATGTGGAGCAGAGGTTGAGACTATTAATCATGCTCTCTTCCAATGTCCCCTAGCACTACAAACTTGGGCCCTCTCAAATATCCCATCTGCGATACATAACTTCTCAGGGGATTCCATTTGGTATAATTTGGACTATTTGTGCTGGCGCTTGCCAGATACTGGAGATTATTATTATTTTCCTTGGCTGATTTGGAATATATGGAAGGCCCAAAACGATTTTTGTTTCTCGAATCTTCAGATCAACCCTTGCAGCGTAATAACACGTTCGCGAGCGGAATATATGGAATGGTCTGAGGCTCGACGGCAGAGTTTGATCCCCTGGCCTAGGCAGTTGAGTTACTTTGAGACACATAAATCCTCTTGGAATTTCCCATCTACAACCAATTCAGGGTTTACGAGCTTCAAATGCTTTGTGGACGCTTCCTGGAAGACGACAGACCTTAAGACGGGGTTAGGATGGTTCGCTTTTCCATATTCGGTAGAGGATGTTTGTTCGGGTGCTCGAAACGTCAATCGCAGCTTATCAGCTTTGCATGCAGAGGTAGAAGCGGTCTTGTGGGCGATGGAGTCATTATTGGCACTCCAAGTTACGGAGGTGGAACTGTCGACGGATTGTGTGGCGGTGGTCGAGGTTTTCATAAAGACGGAGGATTGGCTAGCTTTTCTTCCCCTATCAGGAAGACTTTGCACGTTTTCATTTTCTGTTCTCTTCCTTTTCGCTTTAAGTGATTCCTCGTTTTATCAATTATTGGACTGACGCTCTCGTCAAGTTTGTAAGAAAGGCATGCTGTAGTTGACTGTAAGACATTGATTTGGTGCATTTTTACACTTTTTTATGAGATTGCCGTTGACAAAAAAAAATCAAGAACATTTTTAATTTTGATACAAAGTGATAAACATTGAGTAGTTAAAAATAAATAATAAATAAACATTGAAGTGTACGATCGCATTTCAACCATTGAGTTTTTCTAAATAAAAATTATACAGGTATTATTTTAAACAAATAATTTTGGGAAATTCAATGATTAAAGAACCCTGAAAAGTGGAAACTAGAAATGCTAAAAAATTGCATTTATTATAGTATTTATAAAACTGTATAGATTTCTCACAGAGGAGAGAGCAGGAAGAGAGGTTTGGTTTTTGCTTTGTATTATTAGCTGTTTCCCTTCTTCTTCTTCTCCTCCTCTTCACTCTCTCTTTCGCTAGCGATGCAATTGCCATGAAAACAGTTTCACAGACCTTCTTCACCTTCTTCTTCTCTTGTCTTTTCCTTGTATCCTCTGCTTTAAACTCTGATGGAGTTCTCTTAATGACTTTCAAATACTCTGTTTTTCACGATCCTCTCTCTTTACTACAATCATGGAGTTACGATCACGACAATCCTTGTTCATGGAGAGGTGTGTTATGTAATAACAGTTCAAGAGTTACAACTTTATCTCTCCCAAACTCTAATCTCGTTGGTTCAATTCCTTCTGATTTGGGTTTTATCCAAAACCTTCAAAGTCTCAATCTTTCCAACAATTCACTCAATGGTTCATTACCAATCGAGTTTTTCGCCGCTAATGAGCTTCAGGTTTTGGATTTGTCAAATAACTTGATTTCCGGTGAGATTCCGGTAACAATTGGAGATTTACATAAGCTTCAGAGTTTAAATCTCTCCGATAACATGTTCACCGGAAAATTACCTCTCAGTTTGGCTTCACTTGGTAGCTTAATGGAGGTTTCATTGAAGAACAATTACTTTTCCGGCGAGTTTCCCGGCGGAGATTGGAGATCAATTCAAGTTTTAGATTTTTCTTCGAATCTAATCAATGGATCATTACCATCAGATTTCTCCGGCGACAATCTCCGGTACCTGAATGTCTCATACAACCAAATCTCCGGCGAAATTCCTCAGAATCTCGGTACCGGTTTTCCTCGAAACGCCACCATTGATTTCTCATTCAATAACCTAACCGGTTTAATTCCGGTTTTCCTTAACCAGAAATCAATTTCGTTTTCTGGTAACCCGGGTTTATGTGGAGCTCCGACCCGAAACCCGTGTCCGATTTCTTCTTCTCCAGGAACGTCTACTCCAGCACTTGCAGCTATACCGAAACAAATCGGTTCAAATCCAGAAACTAAACCGGAAACAAATTCAAATCCCAGAACCGGTTTAAGACCCGGAGTTATAATCGGAATCATAGTCGGAGATATCGCCGGAATCGGAATCTTAGCTCTAGTCTTCTTCTACGTCTACAAATACAAAAAGAACAAAACCGTCGAGAAGAACAACAATCAAAGCTTAGAAGAGATCAAAGACACAACTTCATTATCACCATCATCATCAACAACAACATCATCTTCATCACCAGAACAATCAAATCGACTTGGAAACTGGTCATGTCTCCGTAAAAATCACGAAACAGATGAAACTGAAGAAGATGAAGAGATTGCAGAGAACAAGAAAGGAACTTTAGTAACCATTGATGGAGAAATGAAAGAGCTTCAAGTTGAAACTTTGCTAAAAGCTTCTGCTTACATTTTAGGAGCTACTGGTTCGAGTATAATGTATAAGACGGTTCTAGAAGATGGTACGGTTCTTGCGGTTCGCCGGTTAGGTGAAAATGGTTTAAGTCAACAACGCCGGTTTAAGGATTTTGAAGCTCATATTCGAGCTATTGGTAAATTGGTTCATCCGAATTTGGTTCGTCTTCGTGGATTCTATTGGGGCACCGACGAAAAATTGGTTATTTACGACTTTGTCCCTAACGGCAGCCTCGTCAACGCCCGTTACAGTGAGTCTCCATCATCATCTCTTTCGTATTTTGATCTCTTTCTCTGCTTTTATGATCAAGGTGCATATTAGCATATGGGAACATGCGCATGTTAGCATAGTTTGTAGTAGGTCGGAGTATTTGGGTTTCCGATTTCAAATTTCTGGTTTACCTATATAAAATCTATCTGGTATTTTAAAATGTTAGTTTGGGTAAGATTCAGTAAATTTTAAGTATTTTGAATACTTATACATTCTTTATTTCGGTCCAGTTTCAATTCTACTATATGAACATCCATAATTTAGGATATTTTCTAGTAGGTATTTTGAATATTTTGAGTATTCGGATTTCAGATTTAACTATATAAGATCTTTTTAGTATGTTATAATATTAGTTCGGATTAAATTAAGTAAATGTTAGGTATTTTGAATACTTATTCGGTCTTTTTTTCGGTCCAATTTCAAATCTAGTATATGAACCTCCATAATTTATGATTTGTTTGGATATTTTATAAATTCTGGTTCATTTTGGATCATTCGAGTTCAGAGGAATATGCCTAGGGCCAGTTTTTAGGGTCCATAGGTAGTTGGTAGTTAGATCTGTTTTGATAAAGTCAACGGCAGGTCAAACTTCTTTATTGGTGCATATTTCTCTGCTTTTATGATAAAGGCGCATGTTAACATATGATAAAGGCGCATATTAACCTATGATTTAAAGGTTTATGTTAGCATAGTCTTCTAGGTTCGGTAGGTTAGTTAGATTTAGATACATGATAAAGTCAACTCAAAGTTTCTTTATTTGTTCATATTTGCTGAAGTTGTTTGCGACTTGACAGGGAAAGGAGGATCATCTCCGTGTCATTTAGCCTGGGAGACTCGGCTTAAGATAGCAAAAGGTTTAGCTCGTGGGCTTGTTTACCTTCACGAGAAGAAACATGTGCATGGTAACTTGAAACCAAGTAACATTCTTTTAGGCCATGATATGGAGCCTAAGATTGGTGATTTCGGGCTCGAAAGACTTTTAGCCGGAGATACTAGCTATAATCGAGCTAGTGGGTCGTCTCGAATTTTCAGTAGCAAGCGAATGGCTACTTCCTCTCGTGAATTCGGATCTCTTGGAGCCACACCGAGTCCAAGTCCAAGTTCGGTTGGGGCTATATCTCCTTATTGCGCACCTGAATCACTTCGGAATCTCAAACCAAACCTCAAATGGGATGTCTTCGGGTTTGGAGTGATCCTCCTTGAGTTACTAACAGGAAAAATCGTGTCTGTAGACGAGATTGGAAACGGAAATGGACTAACAGTAGAAGACGGAAACCGAGCATTGATAATGGCTGACGTAGCGATCCGTTCTGAATTAGAGGGCAAAGAGGAGTTTTTGCTTGGCTTATTCAAGCTAGGCTATAGTTGTGTATCTCAAGTCTCTCAAAGGAGACCAACCATGAAAGAGGCTTTAACAGTATTTGAAAGATTCCCTATTGGCTCGTCCCCTGCGGCTATGTCTCCATCGTGCCGGTACAGACACTATTAATGTTCGATCTTATACTAACTTTGTAAGCCTCTCTTACCGAAGTATATACACATGATGCAAAATTGTTTTCTTCTTGTTGTTTGTTCACTAAACTACTTTTGTATGAGTTTTAGGATATTACCAAACAAAGTGTGCTTAGAAGATTCGTAGCTATGGCGATCAACTAGTATTAGGGTTTAAGATTTTGAGGACTCAAAAGTATATTGATAAAAATTAATATGTTTTAGATGTGTATTTTTTTTTCTTGAATCTAAAAGGTTTTTGTATATCTTAAGAATTTTATTATCTATATATATTTTTTCACCACAATATCTTATATATTATTAGAGTGGTAATTTTTATCAAAAACTTTACGTGTCAACACCACATTTAATTTCAACGTGGTTGATTACATAGTTACCTCTAATATTAAAATTTGATTATTTTTATATTTAAATTATTTTTATTATATATATAATTATATAAAATACATAAAAATTAAAAATTTACAATTATATTAAAAACATTAGTATTTTCATTTTTGGTACTTAATTTTTTATTTTAAAGAAATGTAGTGTTCTCTTAAATTTTTAAATTATCTGATAATTAAGTAAGAAAATATTTGTTTTAATTTAGTACTATTTTAAATTTAATGATATAAAGATAATTACGAATGTTTCACATTTATTTTAACCTTTAATAAATTCTCTTCAATACAAAGGAAACATAAATAATTTTCAGTTTATCATAAATTTCTCTTTCACCAGAAATATTTCTTAAATTTTCTGTTTTTCTTTCTTCACACAAGCTTTCGTTTAATTTTGTTTTGTTTTGTAATGTCAACTGTTAAGAACTTTCTTATTTTTACCAGAAAAAATCAATCAAGTTCTAGATTACTAGAAAATTACCCTGAAAATTATGAGAGTATGAAGATTATTTTAATCAATTGAGATAGTTGCTAGAAAACATGTGGTTTAATTGACTTGCCTACGATTTATTTGGTATAAGATGTTGGTTTTATAGTTCATACTTCAATTGGAGTACTTGAGCTATGGATCAGACCTTGTTATCGATCCAATAGTTATTTGTTGATTAAAAATAATTAAGATGGAACGATGAAGAGATTAATATAAACTTGTGTGTAAAAATTAGTTTATAAATGCTTTTTTTTATTCAAATAACACAAAACTAATGATGCAAAAGAGAAACTCTACATTGATAGTTCATTATACAAAATAGTCAAATATTTGTTTATGTTTTTGCATTACATTCATATGGTTATAAAAATAAAATCAATACAAATGTTTTTAACATTTGAATTCTATTTTCTTCTAAATATTATAATACACATGTTAATAAATTAAAAAATCAATATAAAATATTTATCATTTCAATTTCCTAATCGCACCAATAATATTTATAATGTCTAGAGAAAAGTACCAAACATAGCCATGTGTATAATATTATTTGTTAATTGTAAGGTCAACAAAAATAATTATCTACACACATATATGTATATATAATATTTGTATATATACAATGTTATTTTATTTTATTTTATTTCTTAAAAGTTTTAGTTTATAAAAATTCATGTTTCATGTATTAAATTTTATTTTTTGGTATTTTATTCTCGTATCAATTATTTATTTATTACTAATATATAAGATAAATTAAAATTTAAAACAATTAAACCAAAAAATTTATATTCTACAAAGTGCGAAAAATCACCTATATTATAAAATATATTATTCTCGTATGATCCACATACTAGAATCTAATATTAGAAAGAAAATACACATTATAAAGATATTATTTTTGAGGCCTAAGAATAAAAAGTTGCTGAGGACAGGTGGCCCAGTGGTGTAGTCACTTTACAAATTCTAAAGGCACCAGAGATCGAACCCCCTACATGCAGTAGTAGGAGAGGATTTAAAAAGTCAATATGCTAGTTGAAAAAAAAAAAAAAAAAAGTTTTAGAAATATGTAGAAAAAACAATTCACACTTTAAAGTCTAGTTGTTCTCCTGATTTTAAAGAACTTCTCCCTGATTGAAAATAACTCCTTCGCTGCTACACTTATTGCAACCCGGTTCGATGGAATTTCTTCACAACATTTAAGTCCCAACTCCAAAACCAACGTCAAGCACTCGGCAATTGGGAAACCGACTCTTAGACCGTTCTGAAAAATCAGTTGGTCAACAATGTCCAATACTCTTTCTGACAACGCCAATTTGGTGTAGCTGTGGAGAGTAAAGTTTCCTCCAAATAAATCATTGGTTGGTCGCTTTCCAGTGAAAACTTCCAAAATGAGAACTCCAAAGCTATACACATCACCTTTTGTTGATGGTTGTCCTCCAATTCCATATTCTGTGCCATATTCAATAAAAAAGAATGTAATAAAAAAAATCACAAATTAGTTTTCTTCACAATACACTATAAGTGTGATAGTTATACCTGGTACAGCATAGCCGATGGTTCCTCGGACGCCGGCCGAACTAAGTTGGTTGAGGAAGGACTCTTGGTCAAATTTTAGGAGTAGTCGAGCTAAACCGAAGTCGCTTACATGGGCTGTTAAATCATCATCTAGAAGTATGTTGCTTGGCTTAATATCACAATGAGCTATAGGTTCATGACAATGTACATGAAGATAGTCCAAAACCGAGGCCACGTCTATGACAATGTTGAACCTTTCAAGAAGAGTTAAGGCTCTTGAGGGCCGACAAATCTCTTCAACTTCCTCTGGGTGCAGCCACATATCCAAGCTTCCATTAGGCATGAACTCATAGATGAGAGCTCTGAATTCATTTCCTTGAAAATCAATACTCGAACAAGCCGTCAGGAGCTTCACAAGATTACGATGCCTTATATCTTTGAGGGATTCACATTCTGCCAAAAAGCTCTTCATTGCTCCACGTCTCTGCATGTTTAATACTTTTACAGCAACAACATTGTTCTCTGCAGGGAGAATAGCTTTAAAAACAGAACCAAAACTTCCTAATCCAACCATATTGTTCGAAGAGAAACCATCAGTCGCATTTCGAATCTCTCCATAGCTTATCTTCTCATGGTACACATCCAGTGCGGAAGGAGTTTGATTGGTTTGCTGGTGGTTCTTCCTTCTTTTGTTGAACCAATAGAGCGACATTGTAGCAAAGAAAAGCAGAAAAATTGAAGATATGCCTATGCTTACTCCGATCACAACTTTTTTTAAATGAGAAGAATGCTTTGATCCCTTAAGACATGGCTTTAGTTTGAATTCCTTGATGCCTCCACAAAGATTTTTGTTTCCCAATACTGAAACTATGGTAGCATTTTGAAACATTCCTTCAATTGGCACATTTCCCTCGAGATTGTTGTTGGATAGATTAAGATACTCTAGCGATGAAAAGTTTGCAAGATATGCGGGAATACCTCCAGATAAATGATTATGTGAGAGATCAACTCTTTTAACACCTTTTAACCCTCTTATATCGGGAATTCCTCCATCAAAATAGTTTCCTTGCATCAAAAGTACTTCCATCGAGAGACAACTTCCTAAAGAACCTGGAATTTGTCCTGATAAATTATTATGAGCAACCAATAGTTGAACAAGGTTTTCAAGTCTTCCAACCTCTTGTGGCAGAGAGCCGATCAAAGAATTACCTGACATGTTGAGAATAACAAGGGACCGCATTTCCATAATTTCCCGAGGTATAGTCTCATCCAACTTATTATACTCGATCCTTAACTCTCGAAGAGAAGTAGAATTACTAAGGGTCAGAGGAACGGTTCCTTCAAAACTATTGTGGTTCAATAATAGTTTCTCCAACCGAGTGAAGTTACTTATAAAAGATGGTATTTTTCCTGATAATTTATTTGAACCGAGACTTAAGATCACTAATCCCAAAAGCTTACTAAGAGAAGTTGGGATTGTGCCTCTCAACATATTTTCTTGCAATCTAAGTTTTTGTAAGCTCATGAGATTCCCAATATCAAGAGGAATTTGTCCAGAGATAAAATTACCTCCAAGATTTAAATTGTTGAGGCTCATGGAGAGGTTTACAATGGAGGTTGGTAAATCACCTCCAAGCCTGTTAAAACTGATCTCCAAGCTCTCTAGTTTGCTACAGTTTGTTATTGAAACAAGAAATTTAAGATCTCCGAAAGAGTAATATCCTAAGGAATTATGATGAAGAAATATCCATTGCAAATTCCTTAATTTCCCAAAGCCCGTAGGAATATTTCCTGTAAAAAAATTATTATTGATTCCTAACTTTTGAAGGGCAGAGATATTGGCAAGTGTTGTTGGAATGACTCCTGTGAGATTATTATCTCCCATATTTAACATTACTAGGTTTGGTAGCAGTTTACCAAAATCACGTCTCAGGTTACCTGAGAATTGATTATTAGACATAAATAAATCCTCAAGAGAGGACATATTATGAATGGCTGGAGGAAAAACACCATAGAAATTGTTCCCTCCTATATAAAATGACACCATTTGATTCAGTCTAGCTATATCATCTGGGATTCCTCCTTCTAAATTATTATCATTAAAGTCAACATATAAGAGTGATGTTGAGTTTCCCAGAGATGCAGGGAGCTTTCCTTTCAGGTTGTTTGAACCAAGATCTAAAAGATAAAGCTCTGTCAATGATCCTATTTCTGCAGGAACTTTTTGGGAAAGATGATTTCTATGTAAACAAAGCATGAGCAATCTAGAACAGTTGAATAGACCAACTGGAAGCCTTCCTATGAGGAAATTGTCGTTCATATCCAAGTATTTAAGTCTAAACAAGTTTCCAACTTGTTCAGGAATGGTTCCACCAAAAGAGTTACTAGAGAGATTAAGCCGTATAAGGAAGGAAAGATTACCAATAGATGGTGATACCAATCCGCCTAACTCCAACCCCCCGAGGTCCAAACGGGTAACTCTCTTGTGTTTGTGGTCACATCCAACACCTTTCCAACTGCAAAGAGAGGATGAGCTATTCCATGAGGACAAGACATTTCTATTGTCTTTAGAAACTTGAGACTTGAACTTTAGCAACGCCTGCTTATCGGTTTCATCGGTAAAATGATATGCTTCATCAAGTAACATGAAAGCACTGAAACAAACAAGTAAAATAAACAGTTTCATATTTCTAGGAAGGTAAGTTTAATGAAGTGCAAACGTTGGTACTGGTAAGGCAACTTATATATGGAAGATAAAAACATTTCCAAAATGTAGCTTGGACAAGTAACATGCATGACAGCAGTGAAAAGATAACATAATTGTGGTCTTAGTCAACTTTGGTATGCCAATTCACTGTAGTGAAAACATTTGTTACTAACTGACAACAAATTTTGTCTTCCAAGTAACATGACAACTACTGAGACGACGTAAATTTTGTCTTCCACAAACTCACCATTGTGCGTCTCCCAAATTTGAACTTCCACAATCTTTTATTATCCTTGAGATCCTGTTTTGTAATATATGTTTTGTAAACTCAATCAAAGACACAAAATAGTTGGAATTTGTTGAGGCCGAAGTGTTCGATGATTGATAAAAAGAACAAATAGTTTTCTTCCATTCAGTAGTGGCCCTAAGCTAAAGCACATAAACCATGGCTTTTAGGCACCAAAATTTATAAACAGTCATAGGGACATTATGTTTAATGTTTTGCTTTAAGGTAGTGATACTTCATTTTCGCTTGAAAGAATTGGTTCCAATCCCTCAAAATGTGTTTTGTTTAATAATTTTTTCTTTTGCTTTAGGTGTAAAAGTAATTTAGGCCGGTTAGTTATGCAAAATTCTTCCAATCCCACTTGAAATAAAAGCATCTTCAATCCCACCCCAGCCCATAGTTTACTCTATGACAGAGTAATGAACAATAATAAAGTATATTTGAAGGTAAACTGTTTGATTTTCTATTATTTCTCCAATTAGTTACTGTGATTTTTGCGGTGTAGAAAGAAAGCAAAATACGATACAGTACAAATATGGTTTTGATAACAAAGACAAGATAAAAATACTATGCTTAATGAAAATATAAAAATTTGGAATAAAATATATGATTGGTTAAAATATAAAAGTACGAAGCAAAAGAAATTTTTTTAGTTGACTTGTTCAAACTAGGATATAGTTGTGATCTCAAGTCCCTCGAAAGAGTTCAACTATGAAAGAGGCTTAGTAGTTTTTGTTATGTAATTATTTGCATCAATAAATTAAAAAATAAAAATTCAATTTAACTCTAAGAAAATTCATTGTTTTATAATTTGTTTAGGAAAAATAAATAATTATTTATTTGATCAAAACTAACAATTTTGTAACCCATCACGCAAAAATTAAACTTAATGTTGACATATAAGATTTTTTAAACAAAATTACTTCTCTTTGAATTCTTTTTAACAAAAACTACTTCTCTTTATACTATACAGGAATCTGTAATTTTTATAATCTAATTATTGTTGAACAAAAAAAGAAAATGTGAAGTTTTGCTATACCGTATTCATCAAGAGGAGCATGGTAATCATATGAACCCCAATCCAATAAACTCCATCATAAGTATTTGGAGACTAATCCAGTGACATTTAGCTCATTTGCCACATTAAGGTAAATTACTTTAAGTAATCATAATACTTAACTGTCCAATAAATTAAATTCCATGTTGGTGAGGAAATGTCAAATCAAATGTCCGCGTAGACCCCATTCTAATATTAGCCAATCATGTAAACAAGACTAGTGACCATTACTGTATATCTGTAATTACTTGTATTAGTTGTGTACAAGTACTAATAAAATCATCAATAACATTTCAATTCACCCAAAACCTATATAGTATCAGAGCTTAATCGCTTCTAAAACCTAATTTACTCTTCTTCTTTTTTATTATCTTCTACCTTTTCCTTCTCCCATGACCAACCAAAACGTAACCCAACCACCATCCGATCATGTTCCTCTTAACACTGATTCTGTTTTATGTATCAACATGTCCGATGTCACAAAATTGACTAGCACAAACTACCTTGTTTGAATTGAAGCCTACAAGTTCGCTCCTTCCTCAACGGCTATGGCTTAAGGGGTCATCTTGATGGCTCGCTTCCAACTCCTCCCACCACACTCATTGTTGCTGATCACACCACACCGAATCCTGTTCACACCAAATTGGTTCGACAAGACAACCTCATCTATAATGCTTTCCTTGGCACTATCTCTGTTTTCGTCCAGCCAATTGACTCTCGCTCCACGATGTCCTACGAGATTTGGGATACCTTAGCCTCCTCGTATGCTCGCCCAAGTCGCGGTCACATAAAACAACTGAAAACTCAGTTGAAAAACTTCACTAAAGAATGCAGATCCATTGATGACGGACTATGTCCAAGGCATAACAACTCGTCTCAACCAAATCGATATCCTTGGTAAACCGATAGAACATGAAGACGTACTGGACCTCAACCTTGATGGACTGCCAGAAGAATACAAGACCATGGTTGATCAAATTGCAGGAAAAGATTCACCACTTTCACTAACGGAAGTGCACGATCGGCTCCTCAACCATGAAGCCAACTTCATGTATTCTGTAGACTCATCTTCGTCCATGATTTCCGTTCACCATGCTCAACATTGATCGGGAAACAACCCTAACTTCCCTAATCAATCCAACAGTTGCTCCTCCCAACAACACCGTAACAACAATACACCACAACAATGGAACCACCGCAACCGCAACAACACTACCAACAATGTAATGACATTCGCACATATAAATCATATTTGGATAAGTTTGTAGAACCTATAGAAGCAAAAAATGTAATGAAGGTTAAAGCAACCACTAGAAGCAAAAAATCGATTATAAGAAGAGCCAAAAACTAAATCTATAAACGATTTCAATTAGTAAAAGGTAACAATTCACATAGCTGAGACAAGTCTCGTTACCTTATCTCAATAAACACTCAAGGTGTACTTGAGTGATTGCGTTTTTAAGTCTCATGATAGAACTGTGTGATGAGACCGTTGATGGTACACCAATCCATGGAATCTGCGAACTCTAATGTCTACTTTACACTCTTAGACTTGACAAAGTAGAATAATTGTTGTAGTGAATTTTTTTCTTCTCAAAAAACGTTATTTTTCTCTCTTTTCAAGAATGAGTCTTCGACTCAAGACGTGAGAGAAGAAGACGTCAACGTCTTCAATATCTTGATCCCTCAATTTTAGGTTAGTTAGAGATTTAATCTTATACAATAAGGTTTAAGTTAATCTCATCATATTTCTCATTCACTCTTTACCAACTAATTTAAGTTTAATATTTGGTTCATATTACCAAAGTATTAAACCTTAAAATTATTGGTCCAACAATCCCCCACATGGATAGAAATGATTCTCTTAACATATGATTTAATGAACTCGATAGACTCTACTGACTAGACTTATCCTATAAACTAGACAAACTAATGGACTTTCAATAGTGTAAACGAAAATGTGTTGTGTCTGAGTAAGTAGCATTTTTCAGCTTTGAACTACTCATTGTTAATATATGTCGGGTTTACTTCGCCAAAAGGTGAAATGATGTCTTGAACCACCCAGAAGTTTAGTGTAAACCTAGACAACAAATATAACCCAGCTCACTTTCTAGTAAGAATTAAGTTCTCTATTGTGTTCATTGTGGCTTTGAATTTTGCTTGGGATTTCATGAGTGAACTTGGAGAGTATAGCCTTACCTTCACTCTCCTAAAAACAGCCTTTATTTCACACTCACTAGGTAATTTTCCAAACATTTTGATATACAGAAATAACATGTAATATTTCATTTATCAACCAATTGTTGGACTCAAACCATTAAAACTTTAGAACTTATCCTCAACTTTCTACATGTTGCACTGTTTATCATCTTAATAACTGGGTAGAGTCTGAATGCTCACAGTGCGTTCTAAAGATATTATCTGATTTAGTTGTCCCTTTGAACCTATTTCTTGGGATCTCCTGTCATGTAGGTAGGGTTTCCACCATATATCTTCTTAGGTCATAGGCTTTAAACCCATTTTTCTTGATGATTTTACTACTTGATCTCGAGAGAGTCCTTTAGTAAAAGGATCGGCTAGATTATCAGATGACCTTATGTAGTCGATTGTGATAACCCTACTTGAGATCATGTGTCTAATGGTTTTATGTCGTCTTCTTATATGACGAGATTTACCATTATAGAGATTATTTTGTGCTCGAGCTATAATCGATTGACTATCACAGTGAATGCATATCAGGGATCTCTTATTTAGTAACCAGGAATCCTTAGGCATAACTATTATGTGCGTATCCGATGAAAACACAATCAACAGTTTTTGGTCTGATTGTGACTTTTTTAGGAGGTGGCACTGCCACTTTTGCTAAGCACCCCCACATTTGAGGTATTTATACGAAGGTGGCGATCTTTTCCAAAGCTCATAGGGAGTCTTCCCCGCGCCCACAAATTCTGGGGTAAACCAGATTCCTGCAACATTGCATTCATCATCTCTTTTAGAGTTTGATTTTTTCTTTGAGCAATTCCATTAGATTCTGGTGAATATGGAGCCGTTGTCTAATGTATGATGCCATTTTCTTTGCAAAATGCATTAAAAAGTCCATTATATTCTCCTCCTCTGTCACTTCGGACTATTTTAATAGTGTTGTTTAGTTGATTTTCAACTTCTCGTTTATATTCCTTGAATTTATCCAAGGTTTGATCTTTGCTATGTAATAGATATACATAATAGTATTTTGTGTGATCATCAATGAACATTACAAAATACTTTTTGTCTCCTCTAGTTGGCACCAATTTTAAATCACACAAATCTGTTGTGAATTAATCCTAGATGTTCAATTGTTCTTTGAACTTGGGGTGATGGTTTTTTTTTTTACTGAGTTTTGCTTATGAACAAACTTCACATATTTCTTTGCTTGTTTTGCTTTTTGGTATCAGGTTCAAGTTCATTAGTCTTTGGATAGACTTATAGTTAACATGACCTAATCGTTCGTGCCAAATATCAAAAGACTCAACAAAAATAAGTAAATTCGTTCTTATTCATTGAAACATAGAAACTACATCAAAAGAAGTAGAAGCAACAACAATATTATTATTTACGACATTAGAGGCATCAGCAGCAGAGGTAGAAGCAGCATCAGAGATGTGTTCACATGTTATGCGCAGAGGTCTTCTTCTGTCAGATTCACATGGTCATTCTTTTTCCCGTTGTTCTTGGGCTTGCTACGACACTCATCAGATTTGTGGTCCAGTTTACCATAGTTGTGACACTTCCCTTTGAAGTTTTTATGCTCATTGGGTTTATCCTGATTCTTGAAACTCGTTGCAACATGTTTCAGGGAAGACATGGCAACAAGTTTGCCTTTTCCTCCTTTGTTTTGTCCTTTGGGTTTGAACTCAACCATGTGGACGTCTTAATGGTGAAGGACAACTAAGCTTGACAGTGAACCATGGTTCCTCTCTTCAATTTGCAGCCTGTTGAGAATATCTTCAAGACTCATCTTCTTTCGCTTATGCTTCAGGTAGTTCTTGAAGTCATGCCAGCCTGATGGGAACTTTTCAATGATCGTGTTGACTATGGAGGGCTCACAAATTGACATGCCTTCAGATTCAACCTCCTGACATATCAGTTGAAATGTTTCCACCTGTTGCACTACCGGTTTCGAATTCACCATTGTGAAGTTCAGAAACTTTGCCACAGCTTACTTCTGACAACCAGCATCTTCAACCATGTACTTCTTTTCCAGAACCGTCCACAATGTCTTGGCTTATTCAAGCTAGGCTATAGTTGTGCATCTCAAGTCTGTCAAAGGAGACCAACCATGAAAGAGGCTTTAACAGTATTTGAAAGATTCCCTATTGGCTCGTCCCCTGCGGCTATGTCTCCATCGTGCCGGTACAGACACTATTAATGTTCGATCTTATACTAACTTTGTAAGCCTCTCTTACCGAAGTATATACACATGATGCAAAATTGTTTTCTTCTTGTTGTTTGTTCACTAAACTACTTTTGTATGAGTTTTAGGATAATACCAAACAAAGTGTTTTTAGAAGATTCGTAGCTGTGGCGATCAACTAGTATTAGGGTTTAAGATTTTGAGGACTCAATAGTATATTGATAAAAATTAATATGTTTTATATGTGTATTTTTTTCTTGAATCTAAGTGGTTTTTGTATATCTTAAGAATTTTATGATCTATATATTTTTTCACCACAATATCTTATATATTATTATTAGAATGGTAACTTTTATCAAAAATCTTACGTGTCAACACCACATTTAATTTCAACGTGGTTGATTACATAGTTACCTCTAAAATTAAAATTTAATTATTTTTTATTATATATAATAATAATATAAAATACATAAAAATTAAAATTTTACAATTATATTAAAAACATTCTTGGTACTTAATATTTTATTTTAAAAGAAATATAGTGTTCTCTGAAATTTTTAAATTATCTGATAATTAATTAAGAAAATATTTGTTTTAATTTAGTATTATTTTAAATTTAATGATATAAAGATAATTACGAATGTTTCACACTTATTTAAACCTTTAATAAATTCTCTTCAATACAAAGGAAACATAAATAATTTTCAATTTATCATAAATTTCTCTTTCACCAGAATATTTCTTAAATTTTCTGTTTTTCTTTCTTCACACAATCTTTCGTTTAATTTTGTTTTGTTTTGGTAATGTCCACTGTTAAGAACTTTCTTACAAGAAAAATCAATCTAGTTCTAGATTACTAGAAAATTACGCTGTAAATTATGAAACTACGAAGATTATTTTAATCAATTAAGATGGTTGCTAGGAAACATGTGGCTTAGTTGACTTGTCTACGATTTAGTTCGGCATAAGGTGGTGGCTTTATAGTTCATCATACTTCAATTGTAGTACTTGAGCTATGGATCAGACTTTGTTGTTGATCCAATAGTTATTTGTTGATAAAAAATAATTAAGATGGTTTTGAACGATAAAAAAGTTAATATAAAATTGTGTGTAAAAATTAGTTTTTAAATGCTTTTTTAATCAAATAACACAAAACTAATTATGTAAAAGAGAAACTCTACATTGATAGTTCAATAAATATATACAAAATAGTCAAATATTTGTTTATGTTTTTGCATTCACATATTCATATGGTTATAAAAATAAAATCAATACAAATGTCTTTAACATTTGAATTCTATTTTCTTCTAAATATTATAATACACATGTTAATAAAATAAAAAATCAATATCAAATATTTATTATTTCAATTGCCTAAAGGTTGCACCAATAATATTTCTAATGTCTAGAAAAAAAGTACCAAAAACATAGCCATGTGTATAATATTATTTGTTAATTGTAAGGTCAATAAAAGTAATTATCTACATATATATATATAATATTTTCATATATACAATGTTATTTTATTTTATTTCTTAAAAGATTCAGTTTATAAAAATTCATTTTTCATGTATTAAATTTTATTTTTTGGTATTTTATTCTCATATGAATTATTTATTATTACTAATATATAAGATAAATTAAAATTTAAAACAATTAAACCAAGATATTTATATTCTACAAAGTGCGAAAAAATCACCTATACTATAAAATATAATTCTCGTATGATGCACATACTAGAATCTATTATTAGAAAGAAAATACACATTATAAAGATATTATTTTTGAAGCCTAAGAATAAAAAGTTATAGAAATATGTAGAAAAAACAATTCACACTTTAACGTCTAGTTGTTCTCCTGATTTTAAAGAACTTCTCCCTGATTGAAAAACTCCTTCGCTGCTACACTTATTGCGACCCGGTTCACAACACTTAAGTCCCAACTCAAAAACCGACTCTTAGACCGTTCTGAAAAATCAGTTGGTCAACAATGTCCAATACTCTTTCTGACAACGCCAATTTGGTGTAGTTGTGGAAAGTAAAGTTTCCTCCAAAAAAAATCATTGGTTGGTCGTCAGAAGTTTCACAAGCCGTCGGAAGTTTTACAAGATTACGATGTCTTATGTCTTTAAGGGATTCACATTCTGCCATAAAGCTTTTCATTGCTCTATGTCTTTGCATGTTCAGAACTTTTACAGCAACAACCTTGTTCTATGCAGATAGAATACCTTTAAACACTAAACCAAAACTTCATGATGCAATCATATTGTTCGAAGAAAAGCCATCAGTCACATTTTGAATCCCTCCATAACTTATCTTCTCATGGTACACATCTAATGCGGAAGGAGCTTGATTGTTAGGCTGGTACACCATTGGAGA
>JAKUCM010005227.1:0-51287 GCA_023374145.1 Lepidium sativum | reverse complement strand
AAAGGCAGAAATCAATGAAAAAAATGCCCTAATGATATATATGGTTTTATCCTTGAAAAATGTCCTTTATTTTCAATTTTTCTGAATTTATACATAATTTTGATTTGAAGTAGGATGGCTTTTTCTACTAGTATATTTTAAACACACATGTATTTTTAATATTCATGTGTGCCTTACCATATTATGGTTTTAGCCCTTGTTCAAAAATATGGCAAAATCAGCTAGATCATTTCCGATTAGGTGGTAGGCGGTGGAGAACTATGGTTGTTTCCACTATTCGGTCTTATATTTTTTGTTTATTATAAGATCAAAAACTACAATTTATAGATTTATTATCATAGAATGAAGTTTCACGAGAAAAAAAATAAAAAATCATAAAATTTGGAGGAAATAAATAATAGAGGCTACACCAAAATTAGGGTAAGAAATCGTGTTCCAAAAAAAAAAAGATAAATTTACTTTTTCATATTTTATTAAACGAAACTAAAAGAAGTAAAAGAAGTTGAAATTTATGTTTTGCAGCAAATGATAACTTATTAAGTAATCAACTCATACATGACCAAATTGCCACTTATTACATTCTATATTTTATCACATATTTAATAGGGGTTCTCGTCAAATCTGTCATTCGTGAGAGAAAAATTGGGTAATATACCCAAACAAAAATATAATGGATAAAATCATGCCCCAAGTAACAAGATGAAAGAAAAATTAAGACCAATTTTCCCTTGATTACAAGAGATTAATCTTCTGTAGCACAAGAAAAATTGTGAAGAGAAACAAACAGAACAAACGATATGATGAAACATGTCTAAAAGGGAATAAAAGAAAGGAGGAATGATTTCAAAACACGGAGAACTCTGGAATATACATAGACATAACAACATAGATGTCAGACATAGATGTTGGATAATTCCTTAGTTTAGGCTCCAAGTTATCTTTAGATAAGAGTTAGTTACTAGAAATAACACCAAATTCGTTTAGGATTAGATTCGTGTAATTCCTACTAGATTAGGTAGATTAGCCTAGTCTATAAATAAGAGTCTTGGGGAGAGTTGTTCCTTAAGATTTGTGAAAGTATTTTGGTTAAGTTTTGAGTAAGTTTCTTAATCAATAAAGAAGAGCAAGATCTTTAAAAGTATTTTGCAAAATCTTGCTTTTAATTGGTATCAGAGCTTGAATCAAGATCCGATCAAGCAAGGAGAAATCGCACGTAGCCAAGGATGGTAGACGTGATCCAACAAACACCACGAAAGGACCATGAAGTTCCATCAATCCAATGTCATATGTTATCATCAACGAATTACACGATTTGGTCCATGAAAATAAAGGTAATGTTGTGTATTCATAAGGTGTAGGAAGTCGTAGAAAGTGGATCAACGGATTCCGACAAGAATGACATCGCAATAGGTTTGTTGTTTCAATCAATTCTGGAAGCTCTTATCTTGCAAGTTGGAGAACAAGATTCAGCGAAAGGAATATGGACATCAATCAAGACAAAACACTTAGGAGCAGATCGAGTAAAGGAGGTGAGACTTCAAACTCTAAAGAGCGAGTTTGAAAGACTTAAGATGCAAGACTCAGAGACAATTGATAACTTCGCGGTTAAGTTATCGGAATTAGCCTCGAGATTGGCTAGTCTTGAAGAAGTTATTGAAGAACCAAAACTTGTGAATAAGTTTGTTAATAGCTTACCAAGAAGGAGGTATATTCAAATCATAGCTTCGTTAGAACAAGTGCTAGATTCGAATTCAACCACGTTTGAAGACTCACGAGTAAGATACTAATTCAAGTGACAAGATCATCAAACCGACTGTACAAAACGTCACTCGATATCATTACTCCCAGAATTGAAGTTGGAATTACGGGGGTGAATGTTGGATAATTCATTAGTTTAGGCTTCAAGTTATCTTTAGATAAGAGTTAGTTACTAGATATAACACCAAATTCGTTTAGGATTAGATTCATGTAATTCCTATTAGATTAGGGAGATTAACCTAGTCTATAAATAAGAGTCTTGGGGAGACTTGTTCTTTAAGATTTGTGAGTATTTTGGTTAAGTTTTGAGCAAGTTTCTTAATCAATAAAAAAGAGCAAGTTCATTAAAAGTCTTTTGCAAAATTATTGTTGGGATAAGCTTGATTAAAGTTACTTGTTGAACAAGTTGGGTAGATAGAATTGATAAGCCTGAGATATTTTAGGAGTTATCTAAAATATAGTTATCCTAATGGGAATTGGGCATTATCAAATCTATTTAAGAAGATGCAAGGTTGTGGTATAACTTGTGAAAATTAAGAGTTTGAGAGTTTAGGTTTTGAGTTATTTTCCTAAGCTAATAAAGAAGAGTTATTTCTTTATACTTTTGATTCCATCAATGTATTTCTTAAGTTTTTCAATTGGTATCAGAGCTTAGGTTGATTGATTAAGAGCGAGTCTTAGTCATTAAGTAGGATTAAACACGAGGTTTAATCATAAGCAAATCAGAGTCTTAAGAATTACGAGGGAGCGATTAAGTAAGGTCTTAATCACAAGAAGAAGATAGACGAAACAACAATGGTGGAAGATCAAGCGTTGGTACTTGTGATTGCTTACACCAAAAGCGGTGAAAAACGTATCAGGTTGATTGCGAAAGATGACGAAGAAACGAGAGACTTCGTTGATGTTCAAGACAAAGAGAAAATTGACTTCAAGCTTAAGGGAGAGATTGTTGGGATAATCTTGAATCAAGTTACTTGTTGAACAAGTTGGGTAGATAGATTTGATAGGCCTGAGATATTTTAGGAGTTATCTAAGATATAGTTATTCTAATGGGAATAGGACATTATCAAATCTATATAAGAAGATGCAAGGTTGTGCCATAACTTGTAAAAATTAAGAGTTTGAGAGTTTAGGTTTTGAGTTATTTTCCTAAGCTAATAAAGAAAATTTATTTCTTTATACTTTTGATTTCATCAATGTATTTCTTAAGTTTTTCAATAGACATATCATAGGACAGAGAAATGACGTTGACATAAGATATGGACACATGATTTTATTTGATATGAATACATAAATGACATGGACATAAGTTTTTTATTTGATGGTAACAAATAGTTCATGTGGGCATAAAATATGAACATAGGATGACACAACGTCTTGATGTGGCATGTGGTGGTATTTCAAAATACAGAGAACGCCAAAATAGACAAGGACTTAAAGAGAAAAAATATGTGGACGTAAAACATATACATAATATTGTATTTCATAGGAATAGAGAAATTATGTGGACATAAAATATGGACACGAGGTTTTTTTGATAAGAGCATATAAAAGACATGGATGTAAAACATGGATATAAGGTGGGACATGTCTTAACGTACAAAATATAGTAGAATTCTTCCCATCTGCCACAAAAAATTCTTGGTGATCTTCTTTATTTTTTTCGTTAATGTCTACGTGTTCTAATATATGTATTTCCCATACAGACATGAAGGAGAATGACATAGATACATGATGTAGACATATAAATAGGACGTGGACATAGATCCAGAGCATAAATATATATTACAGACATAAAAACCAAACAAATTATAACAAAATAGGCGAGACACAAAAAGAGAGAAAAAAAAATATACATGATTTTTTCAAATGACACTGTTATGCCCGATTCCTTTGTTGCGGATATTCTAGGGTTGAAAGATGAAAAAGAAAAAAGCTATGAGAAAGAAGAACGAGTAACTAGACCATGACACATGAAGGAATTTTAAAGTTTACCACACGAGGGAATTTGAGATTTTCTAGGTCTCCCAGCCGACGTTTTTGTCTTTGGGGCATAACAATAACGTCTTTCAATGACAATTAACAACCAACAAAGAGAAACAAAAATTGTGAATAGTTTTATAGTTCAATTGATAGCATAAATTGAACCTCAAAACCACCAGAAGAAACACGCAAAAACGATTTCGAAGTTGTAATCAAACAAATTTACAGCTCTTATTCATCATGAGACAAAAATAAAATAAGAAGATGACAACTAGAAGTAGTTAAAATCTAAAATTGGAATAGAAGAGACTTACCGGCAAGATGTTGATTTGAGAAAGAAAAAAATGAATGAAAGACTAGGAAATTAGAGGATTTTAATTTAGTTTTCTATTTCTGTATAAAAAATGACAGATGAAATATTTGAAAAAAATAAATTGTAGTTTAAACACTATGAATTACCGAAGCTTTTTAATCAACTAGAATCTTGAACATGAACTTAAAATTGCAAGAACACAATAACACAAAGAATTTGTTACCCAGTTCAACTAGACGATATGACTAGCCTACATCTGGGGCTGAATTAAATCCAGCAATTCACTATAACAAACTCGTTACAGAGAAGAAATTCTCTGCAACAATGGTGATTACAAAAACGAAGAGGAAGAAGAAGAGAGAGATAAAGCACACACAGTGACAATCTATCAAGAGAAAAAACTGAATGTTTATATCTGAAAAACAATTGAGTGAAGCCACCAACAGAAAACGCAACAAGCTGTTGAGAACCGTTGAGCATACTCAAGTCGAGTTCTTCAATCAAACAGATACTGCAGATGATAAAATCAGCTTTCATCAAACCGGAAATCAATTATACATAACCGGGACTCTTTTAACCGGGTATTTGAGTCAACTCCTTACAATCTCCCCCTTGAATCAAATAGCAGTCTGAAGAACAAGTGAATTGCCTTTACTTGGATTGAACCTTCAGGCATGAAGTCATAGACTTCACTGCAACTTGATCAGCTTTAACAGCTTTAAGGCTGAATCAAATTTACTTACAGCTAAGCATTTAATAAGTATATCTGTTGGGTTTCTAGAAGTGTGAATCTTCAAGATATCAATCTCACCATCTTCAATTATATCTCTCAGGAATGACCTCTTAACAGCCATATGCTTTGAACGTTCATGATACACATTATTCTTTGAGAGACAGATTGCAGATTGAGAATCACACCAGATCTTGGATTCCTTTGTGTGAAGTTTGAAATCTTCTAGCAGACCTTGAATCCATTTTGCCTCTTTTACAGCTTCAGTTAGAGCAACAAATTCTGCCTCTGTAGTTGACAAAGCAACAATCTACTGGAGATTTGATTTCCAACTGACTGTGTTTCCACCTACTGTAAAGACATAACCAGAAGTTGACCTTCTTCTGTCAAGATCCCCTGCAAAATCGGAGTCACAGTGGCCACAAATATCGAAGTTCTTCTCCTTTGTGTACACCAACTTCAGATCTTTTGATCCTTTAATATATCGAAGCAACCATTTAATTGCTTCACAATGAATATCCCCTGGTTTACTCATAAATCTGCTTACCAAGCCAATACCATAAGCAAGATCAGGTCGAGAGCCTATCATTGCATACATCACACTGCCTACAGCACTTGAATAAGGAGTCAAGTCTGTATCTAACACCTCTGTTTCATCTTTAATTGCAGAGAGCTTAAAATGTGAACCAATTGGTGTATTTGTGGCTTTAGCATCTCACATATTGAACCTTTTAAGAACCTTCTCAAGATATTTTAATTGATCTAGACACAAAGTACCTTTGATCCTATCTCGAGTAATGTCAATGCCAAGAATTCTGCTAGCAGCTCCCATGTCTTTCATCTCGAACTCTTGACTTAATCTTCTTTTCAAGGCAATGATCACGTTCATTTCCTTTGCTGCTATTAAGATGTCATCAACATATAAGAGGAGATACATATATTCATCATTACTCACCTCTTTTACATATACACATTGATCTTGATCACTTCGAATAAAGCCTTCTTCTTTCATGAACCGATCAAAACATATATTCCATTGTCTTGGCGCCTGTTTCAAGTCATAAAGAGCTTTCTTTAGAAGGCATACCTTGTCATTTCCTTCAGTTAGATCAAAACCCTCTGGCTGTTCCATATACAGTTCTTCTTCTATATCACCATGCAAGAAAGCGGTTTTAACGTCCATTTGTTCTAATTCTAAATCCTTATAAACAACTGCAGACATAAGGATTCGAATAGAAACATGCTTTACCCCTGGAGCAAATATCTCTTGGAAATCCATACCCTCCTTTTGAGTAAAGCCTCTTGCAACTAATCTGGCTTTATACCTCTCTAGTTCAACGCCTGGAATACCGGGTTTAATTTTGTATAACCACCTGCAGCTGATAACATGTCTGTCTTTTGGTCTATCAACATAATCCCAGGTTCCACTTTTGAGTAGTGAATCCATTTCATCACCCATAGCTTTATTCCATTCATTCCAGTTGTTGTCTTTCAAAGCATCATGATAACATTGTGGCTCGTCTGAACTAATGATGACTGAAGCTATCAAGGCCATTGCGAATTGAGTACTATTCTCTGTCAATAGCTGAGCATAATCTTGGAGTCTGCTAGGAGCTATAATTTCTCTTCTTGATCTATCTCTTGCCAGTTGATAGTCTGACAAATCAGTCTCAAGTTCTCCTGCAGTTCTTTCTTCATCTTCAGTTGTATGGCCAGATACAGAGTTCCTTGTTGTAACTCCCCCTTGACTGTTATTTTCTTTAACATGGAATTCAACTTCAGTGCTTACAGTGTGAGGTTTATAGACGCATCTTGAATCATCTTCACCTTCTGATCTATTCTGCTTTAAGTCTTTGAAACACAAATCCTCATTAAATGTAACATTCCGACTTATGATACATTTTTCTTCTTCCAATAGCCAGATTTTGTAGCCTTTAGTACCTGATGGATATCCCAGGAATATCCCCTTTAAAGCTCTAGGCTTTAGTTTCCCTTGATCATGAAGTACATAAGCCACATAACCAAACTTCCTTAGGTGTTTATAACCTGGTTTTCTATTCAACCAGAGTTATTCTGGTACATTGTGATCAATAGAAGATGAAGGAGATCTATTCACAATGTATGTTGCTGTTGCAGTAGCTTCAGCCCATAAACTTTCATCAAGACCCGATTCATTTAGTGGACATCTTACTTTTTCCATCAGTGTACGATTCATTCTCTCAGCAACTCCATTCTGCTGAGGTGTGTACACACATGTTCTGTGTCTTTCAATCCCATGAGTCTTACAGTATTCATCAAACTTTGTATTGTAAAATTCAAGACCATTATCAGATCGTAGACACTTCACCTTCTTATCAGTTTGATTTTCAACTATTGTTTCCATTCACAGAACTTGCTAAATGTCTCATCTTTAGACTTCAGAAAACAGACCAAAACTTTTCTTGATTTATCATCAATAAGAGAAAGAAAGTATTTGTAACCTGATTTTGATGGAGTGGTGTTTTGAGAACCCCAAAGATCTGTGTGAATGTAGCTCAGAACATCAAGAATGTATAGGCCATTAAACAGACTTCCGCACAATGCTGTTTTGTTGCCTTTGAAGTATCTTACTTTCCCATTTCCACCTGAATGATCATAGCCCAATCTATCCAAAGTGCTTGCAGAAATAAGATTTCTTCTGAGATCAGGAACATACTTCACATTGTTCAGGATCCTAATCGATCCACCTTTGGCTTTGATTTTGATAGAACCAATGCCATGAGACTTTATAACTCTGCTATCACCCATCAGGATTGTGGTTAAGTCTCCTTCTTGAAAACTACAAAACCAGTCTCTTCTTGCAGTCATGTGAGATGTACATCCTGAATCTATGACCCATACATCTTCAACATTTTGATCATTCACTGCTAAGACTTCTGAGAAAATTAAACTGTCTGTAATCACACCTGCTTCACCTTGTGCTTCACTTTCTTCTTTTCTTTTCCTGGCATAGCAATCTTTCTTAACATGACCCTCTTTCTTACAGAACCAACATGTAACTTTTGATCTTGATTTTGATCGACTCTTGTTTCTTCCTTTTCTTCCATTACTGTTTCCCGTTTGTGATCTTGGTGGAGATCTACCTCTCTCACTCGTATAAAGAGCTGAAGAAGATCGCTTGTCCAAAACCTTATGTTCTGCCATTTCTCTTTCAAGTGATTTAGCAGAGAACACAACATCTTGCAAAGATAAACTCTTGTTACCATATTTTAGAGTATGCTTCAATTGGTCATAACCATAAGGTAGAGAATTCATCAAGATGATTGCATGTACCTCTTCTGATACAAAAAATTCAAGGTTTCCCAATTCTGCAATGATCTTCAAAACCTCATCAACGTTTTCATCAATTGATTTCGATTCATTCATCTTGAAAGAATAAAACTTCAGCTGTAGATACACTCGATTTGGAAGAGATTTTTCCAAATACAATTTGTTCAAGAGATACCACATATCAGCAGCTGTCTCGCAATGGTTTATTTTCCGCAAAACAGTATCACCAACATGAGAAATAATTTGATTTCTGGCTTGCTCTGACTGTTCAGTTTTCTCTAAACCGGGAACTTCTTTTGATGAAGATTCACCACTGCTACTACTCTCAGGTTTTGTATCACTCGATATTCTCTTTGTTAATGAGAAATCGGTGATCGCATTCTTCAAATCAAGAATACCGAGATGAGCTTGAATTCGAATCTTCCAAAGGTAGAAGTCAGAATTACCATCAAACAGTTTGATCTTCGTCTTTGATTTCGGTTTCGCCATAGCTCTGATACCAATTGTAGTTTAAACACTATGAATTACTGAAGCTTTTTAATCAACTAGAACCTTGAAGATGAACTTAAAATTGCAAGAACACAAGAACACAAAGAATTTGTTACCCAGTTCAACTAGCCGATATGACTAGCCTACATCTGGGGCTGAATTAAATCCAGCAATCCACTATAACAAACTCGTTACAGAGTAGAAATTCTCTGCAACAATGGTGATTACAAAAACGAAGAGGAAGAAGAAGAGAGAGATAAAGCACACACAGTGACAATCTATCAAGAGAAAAAACTGAATGTTTATATCTGAAAAACAATTGAGTGAA
Source organism: Lepidium sativum (assembly GCA_023374145.1). Taxonomy (NCBI): domain Eukaryota; kingdom Viridiplantae; phylum Streptophyta; class Magnoliopsida; order Brassicales; family Brassicaceae; genus Lepidium; species Lepidium sativum. Next base: position 42,377 of record JAKUCM010005227.1, on the reverse strand, counting down.
GCCACCAACAGAAAACGCAACAAGCCGTTGAGAACCGTTGAGCATACTCATGTCGAGTTCTTCAATCAAACAGATACTGCAGATGATAAAATCAGCTTTCATCAAACCGGAAATCAATTATACATAACCGGGACTCTTTTAACCGGGTATTTGAGTCAACTCCTTACATAAAACCAATGAAGATTGAAGAAGAGAATATAAGTTGATAGAAGAGAGAGGAACAATGGTGAATCGAGAAAAATGAGTTTTGAAAAAGAAAGGAGCAAGAATTATGCTTTTGTCGGGAGAAAATAAAACTGAAAATCAAATCAAAGACATTATAGTCATTTTGACAAAAAGCTTAATTACTCTTTTAATTAGTTGGTTGATGGTGGTTGGGTCACTCAGATTAGCTTCGGTTTGGTTTGGTTTCTTCAACATTTGGGCTTCTCTCAGACAACCAGTTCAGTTCTTCTCCATTTCCTTTTAATCTCCATTTTTATTCGCTTTTTAATCAATTCATGTTTGTGTTCTATGTTTTTGGCTCTGACGGTCTTAATCCGTGATGTTCACATAGAATTACTTAAGATTTCTTCTACATGTTGACTTCACTAGTCTCTGAGCTTCTAGTATCAGTGAGTCAGTAGTACGGAGGGGACGTCTTTGTTGTTTTATGGAGAAATGATAACGTTAGGTTTAGAGGAACAATTCATTGATCTGATTTGTGCGACAATATAGGAGTTTTTTATTCTTTGGTATCTCTTGGACGACATTGAGTCTTATAATTCGGATCGAATTTGCTAGTACATCGTATCTGGAAGGTCAATGGTTTGTAAATCAGAAGTCAAGTTGAGATCTTAAGAAGGAAAAGCCTTACTTTGGATTCCTTAAACGTACTTATGCTCTTTTGATAGGACTTCCTCGCTGGAGCTGAGAGAAACCTACAGAGAGGTGTTACGCGTTAACCAAGAACAAGTATAGAAATTGGATCGGGTTTTCCCAAAGCCCGGCTCTCCCTTACACAAGCCCTATTACTTGCCTAATCTTTCGAAGAAACGGCCCAACTTCATATATAGCGGACTGTGTACAGACTAACCCACATACACTAAAAACGAGCCCATTAACAGCCCAACTCGCAATAGAGCTGTAACAACTGTAAATGAACTAACCAAAAAGAAAATAGAAACAACTACTACTAATGCTAACAGAGCAGTACCTTAGTTTAATGTTGGTCGCGTCCCCCTTTGATTCTTCTTTACGTACGCTCTTAAAGGTCTATCACTACCCCGCCCGCAAAAGCTAGCTTGCCCTCAAGCTGAAAGTTCGGCAATAGGCGAGGCAAGTTCTGAATGCGAACCCATGACGAGTCATGCTCATGAAGGCCTTGCCAACAAATGAGACCTTCCAGGTGGCCCTCTGAATCATACCATGTATCCCAAACCTCCTCCGGCGTGAAAGCCACCTTTGACACTGAATCTAGAATCGGTGCAATCAGAGTAATTACAGTTGCATCCCCTTTCACCTCCTTAAGCTGTGAAACATGAACTACCGGATAAATACGTGATGTTGGTGGCAATTTGACGCGATAAGCCACCTGACCAATTTTCTCCCTGATCTCAAACGGTCCATAGTAGCGTACGGCCAACTTCTGGCATAAACGGTGCACTACTGATTGATGCCTATAAGGGCAGAGCTTGAGGAACACCAGTTGACCAACTACAAAATCCACTTGACGCCTTGGCGCGTCCGAATAACGTTTCATATGCGTCTGAGCCAAGAGAATATTGGGACAAAGTACCTCCAACATTGTATCTCGTTCAATCAGCGACTTCTCCAACTCGAAGTTCGATGTGCTGCTTTGTTCGAATGGCACGATCAGTGGTGGCTCGCGCCTATAAACAACTCTGAAAGGCAAGGTTTTGATAGCCGTGTGAAATGCCATGTTATACGAGAACTCAGCCCACGACAAGAATGAGAACCATTTCTTTGGTGTCTGCAACACAAAACACCGAAGGTAAGTCTCAAGGCATCAGTTGACAACCTCTGTCTGACCGTCTGTTTGCGGGTGAAATGTTGTGCTGGACTTCAAATCCGTTCCCGCTTGCATAAAACACTCCTCCAAAAGATGCTTTGAAAAATCTTATCGCGGTCAGAGACAATTGATTTCGGGAGGCCGTGCAATCGTACTATTTCCCGCGTAAACGTTGTAGCTACATCAACATCAGTATAAGGATGTTTGAGTGCCGAAAAATGAGCGTACTTACTGAGGCGATCCACAATGACTAGGATTGAATTGAATCCATGATACGTCGGTAGTCCCTCGACAAAATCCATGGACACGTCCGCCCAGACTTGTGTCGGGATAAGTAGTGGTTGCAGAAGATCCACAGGGGAGTGAGTGTTATACTTGTGTCTTTGGCAGACCTGACATGTCGAGACATACTGAGCAATGTCCTTACGCATCCCATCCCAATAACAAACCTGGCCAATCCACTTCATGGTTTTCAATGCGCCCTCGTGACCCATGCTCTTGTTGTCATGGCCCTCGTGCATGATAAGTGGCACCTGACGAGAAGAATGAGGAATAACCAGTCTATTTTGAAAAAACAAACGTTCTTCCACTACCGTATAACACGAGTCGGTCCATGAGGCATCATTCACAACTGCTATCTTAGCTTGAATTGCCGCGTCCAGTGTGATGTCTGAGTACAAGTCCTGCAACTGCAAAGAGGAAGGTAAAGACATAGCAAGACACCATTTTGTGGGACACGAATATAATCCATTAAAGGATATGTGAGACAGTCCATCAGCTGCTTTGTTTCGAGTCTCGGCTTAAATTTAATCTTGAAATCATATCCCAACAGCTTGATAAGCCAGCGTTGATAGTCCATAGTGACTTCCCGTTGTTCCAAGAGGAAGTGTAGGCTCTTCTGGTCCGTACAAACAATGAAAGGACGTCCTAGAAGGTAGTGCTTCCATTTTTGTACCACAAATACGATAGCCATCAGCTCTTTTTGTAGATGGGTTTAAGTTGTTCACTCTTTTTTAAGCCATGGTTGTAATATGTAATGGGGATATGTTTCTACATAAGAACTGCAATAATACTAAAACCCGAGGCATCAGATTCGATAACAAGTGTCAATAAAATTCAGAATAGCTAGAACATGAGCAATAGACATAGCCACTTTAAGAGTATCAAAGGCTTCTTGAGCCCTATGAGACCAATAAAAACAGTTCTTTTGGAGTAAATATGTGAGTGGTTTTGCGATACCACCATAATTCTTCATAAAATGACGGTAATAGCCTGTTAGTCTTATGAACCCACAAAGCTCTTTGACGGATTTGGGGATCGGCCAATTTTGCATAGCCTCTATTTTTGCCGGATTTATTGCAACCCCAACAGCCGAGATTATGTGACCCAAGTACTCTATGTGAGATTGTGCGAACATACACTTCTTCATGTTCGCTAAGAGTTTCTGCGCAACAAACACCTCAAACACAGCTCGTAAGTGATCCAAATGTTTTGCAACAGAAGTGCTATAAACTAAAATATCATCAAAGAAAACTAAGACAAAGCAACGCAAAAAAAGGCGAAAAAGTTTACTCATGAGGGCTTGGAATGTCGCAGGCGCATTCATCAGACCGAACGACATGACTAGAAACTCGAAATGGTTGTCCATTGTGCGAAAAGTTGTCTTTTCAATTTCGGCCTCACACATTCTGATATGGTGGTAACCTGATCGGAGATCCAACTTTTTGAAAACCTGCTCCATGTAACTCATCTAATAGCTGATCGATCATAGGTATTGGATACTTATTCGATACAGTAACTTTGTTCAACGCTTTGTAGTCGACACAGAATCTCCACAAGGTGTCTTTCTTTTTTACGAGGAGAACCAGACTGGAGAAGGGACTGGCACTGGGTCAAAAAATACCTGCTGTTAGCACATCGTCCACCAAACGTTGCATTTCTTCTTTATTAGCATGTGGGTATCTATAGGGACGAACAGAAATAGGTGACGTTCCTGGTTTGAGATAAACGGCGTGCTCATGTCCTCGTATTGGCGGAAGGTCTGTGGGATCCTCAAAGATCAAGACATACAGTGTGAGCAACGCATTAACAACCTCATTTGAAGAAACAGAGAGAACATGTGATGTCGCGGCCAAGAGATCCACCGGAACCCCTTGTGGTAGCAAATGCTGAGTTGACGATAAGTATTTCAAGGATCGGCTGGGATATAATAGCGACGAAGCCCTTTGTAAGGTTACCCTATTGCCATGATAACTGAATGACAAGGTGTGCTTGTCCCAATTAACCAAGTAGTCTACTAAGGTTCTCAACCCCTTCATTCCTAAAATAACGTCTGCTCCACTAACATTTAATTCAATGAAATCCACTGCAAATTTATAATTTGCAATCTGAAAAATGATGTTACTGCATACTCTTGATCCTGAGACTTCAATACCTTAACCTAAACTGAGCAACCTGACACACAAATACTAGGCAACCTTGCTTTTGCTACAAGACATGGAGAAATAAAATTGTACGTGGCACCACTATCAAACATGATGACTGCTTTCGTCTTCCCAAACTGTCCCCAAACCTTAGTATATGTGAGGTGATCGCTGCACATAATGACCTGCAATGACAGCTTACAACATTCGGGAATCACCGTATAAGGAATCACCAAAAGGGAGGACATGAAATCCTCAATGAGTTCCACTTCCTAACCATCCACGACAGTGAGCACTGTCAAATGTTTATTCGGACAGTCATGACCCGGATGGTAACGTTCCGAACATCTAAACAACTGACCCCGACGACGACGCTCTGAATATTCCTCCGGAGACAACCTTTCTTGATTTTTCTCGGAGGAGATCTCGTCGGCTAAACCGAGACTGAAGATGTTGGCGGCACACTAGTTGTAGAGACAGCTTTAGTACGCCACGAGTCAGAACTGCTTGTAGACCTGTCAACAGCTGACGATAAACTTTTAGATGTAGTGACTCGAGTATTAGCTACCACTTGACAAAGAGTCCTAGATTCTAAACGTACTACTGATGTGATCAATGCATCCAAATCCAACGGGTTTCAAGGACATAACCAGATCAAACAACACTGGTGACAACACATTGAGTAAGATGTGCTCCAAGTTTGTGTCGGTAAGGTTCAAAACTTGGAAAGATAGGTCCTAAAATTCTTGTAGTAAAGTCGCAAGTTATCCGGTTTGCTTTAAAGAAAATAGACGTTGATCTGGAGGGTCTGAGTTACCGAAGTGTTTAATCACCAGCTCTTTAAGATCTTCCTAACTGAGACATCACGTTATTCATGTGCAAAAGGTATTAAAGCAGTACCCTGGTTAAGCAAAGGATTCAAAGAATTTAAAGGATTAGACACAACCTGGTTTGTATTCTGATTCGGAACAAGAGAAGGAGCAAGAAGGTGATTGAAGTTGTTGTTGCTGGTACAATAAGGAGGTACAGACGACGACGAAGCCGCCATCGATTTCGGCGAATCTTGATTATAATTTGGTGCCATCGGAACTTAAATCAAAGAATTCGGAGGCGAATTCAGAGCTGACGTTAATGAAGGATTATAAGCTAACTTGTATGAGAAGATTCTCAAAAGAGGATAGTTGCGTCGTGATGGTCGATTCCAGTCTTGCGATACGATTATTGGATTCGAGTATTTGAGATTCTAGGGCATCAAAACGAGATGAATTTCCATCAATCACTTCTTCCAAACTTGCTAACCTTTCTTTATTTGTCTTTTCCGGTCCAATGAATGAGAAGGCACGTCGCAGAACAAAGCCAGACTCACTGCACCAGTTGATAGGACTTCCTCGCCGGAGCTGAGAGAAACCTACAGAGAGGTGTTACGCGTTAACCAAGGACAATGATATATATTGGATCGGGTTTTCCAGAGCCTGCCTCTCCCTTACACGAGACCTATTACTTGCATAATCTTTCAAAGAAACGGCCCAGCTTCATATATAGCAGACTGTGTACAGACTGACCCAAAGACACTAAAAACGAGCGCATTAACAGCCCAACTCGCAACAGAGCTGTAACAACTGTAAATGAACTAACAAAGAGAAAATAGAAACAACTACTAGTAATACTAACAGAGCAGTACCTTAGTTTAATGTTGATCACGTCCCCCTTTGATTCTTCCTTACGTACATTCTCAAAGGTCTATCATTTCTCTACCTGCTTTCTTTCGACATGTTTTGCTAAGTTGAGACAGAGAGCAACGTCTGCTCAGGATTTGTTTTTTCTTGATCAGTATGCCTTCTTTGATTATTCTTCCAATATTGGTCTTTCTTGCTAGTTGACATTTTAGATAAATCAGATTATCTTAGTCTGAGTTCTTCCCAAGATATTATTCCATATGTTTCATGCATAGTTGCATTTGTTATACACACGTAGTACCACTTGCAATCTGAAGCAATAGATCTGAGATAGATATGTAAGTCTGGATTGTTGTACAATTCAATGGTAAAGTAGACCACCATGCCCCTAATTTCAGGAAGGGGCAAAGTATATGGATCTTGAATTGGGTTGGTAATTGATAAGAGTTTACTGAATCCAATGCATAATCTCTTTTTTTGTGAGCTCAACATGCAAATTTTCTTAATCTACTGTTGAACTAAATCAATGACCAGGTCAACTTCATACTTTTTCTTTCCCTTTGGTGACTTTTGGTGCATAAATTAGCTGGCTTGCAGCAACAAGGGACATGTTATGGAACATATATATTTTCCCCCTGTGATTGCATAGGTCGCGAAATTGTTGAATTTATCGATTCTGTTAACACCAAGTAGTAACGACTTAGGATCATAACAGTAACTGGTGAACAAGAAACAAAAAGGGTCTGTATATCCAGAAAAAAAAAACTAATTTCGATAGTGAAGTCATTTACTTTAGGTTTCTTATGGTGATTATTACTCTAGGTTGATGAGACTCCTATCCTCATGATTGGAATGTTCTTTTCTTAAACTGTTTTGCAGTGAGTGAAGTTCATGGACGCACATTGGGAGTTTGGACACTACTAACCTGCACTCTCTGCTTCCTTTATGCATTCGACCTTGAAAACACACCATTTTATTTAGCTACCTTTCTTTCATTTATCTATGCATTTGGCCATTTTCTGACCGAATAGCTCTTTTACCACACTATGACCATTGCCAATCTCTCTACTGTGGCCTTCTTTCAGGTACTTGTGAACACCATTTGCTTTACTACTCACTCTTGTATTGAATCAGTTAATGTAGGTTGTATTCACTGTGTGAATGATCTAAATACTGTATTCTTTATATATATTAAAAACAGGCACATCGATTGTTTGGATGCTCTTGGAGTGGAACTCCCTTGAACAACTTCACTCCAAATTTGTGTGATGCTTATCCGTATTCTTTGAAACATTTCTAAAAGCTGGAATCATCTCTGAGTTTTTGCTTGGTTCCAAAAGCTGTTGATTCATTATCTTTTGATATCTTTGGTGGAATCTTAAACCTTAGACTTGGTCACTTTGACTATGGCAACACTATAAGTGCATGGATTTTTCTTACCCCACCACCAATTCATAAATTTTGCAAGTGTTGTTCTATTGCCTTTGGCAAAGAGATCTGGGTTTAGTGTATTCTTGCATTCCGCAGATTTTGATTATACAATCTAGGGTGTATAAAGCTAAGATACAGAAATGATTATATATTTCATTTTCACGTAATTGAGAAACTAGCAAAAAGATCAACGTAATTTACTAGATGACAGAATTTTGATAATATGATTGATATATATCCCCCAGTGAGCTTTAAGCTTTGAAGGAACTCGTCATCTTCCGATAATCATTTCACCTATGGCTCAAAATTGTCAATCATGTGTTGTATAACATCGGCTCCAGCTGAATTGATCATCTTTGTTTTAACCTGTAATGTGTTAACAAATTTGAGCATGAAGGTTAATTAGCAGTAACAATGATGCTGAAGAGCACTTGCCTGGATAGTACTGTGAGCAAGAAATCTTTGCATAGTCCCTCTGAAACTAACATCAACTCGTTCCCAGCTCAGTTTTGTTACTTCTCTTAACATCTCCTCTGCAAATAAAAGATTGTATTATGACGATCAGAGATCACGATAAGAAACCTGAGAATGAGAAGGCGATTTTCTAATGCATCAACCTTCCTTATCAATATTCGTGAACACGTTTGAATTGGTCTCTGATGGATTTGCCTCATGGTTAGTAGCGGTAACAGGTGCTTCAACGTTTACAATGTGAGTATATCTTTCGTTGACTGGACCACGTTGAAGCTGAGAAAGTCAGATGTGAGACTGATTCAGCAAAACAAGCAACATTGTGATGTTAAACACTGAAAGTGAAAGATTAAAACCTTAGGAAGCTCATTGTGACGGCGGAGAGACGATGTACTCCACCCGACAAGGACTAAGAACAAGGTTAAGGGTAAGGTTTCAATGAACTGCGATAGCCATAACAGTTATGTCTACATAGTTTAATTCACATTGAAAGGTGAGTGAAGAAATAGTTAATAGATTTATAAAGGTCCGAGAAAGAAAGGATACAATCAAAACTTGTATTTGCATAAGCAATGCGCCGCTTGAAGCTTTGCAAAGCAGAACTATTCACAAAAGCAGAGATGTAGTGATAATGATTATAACATTAGAAATTATTTCAATCATGAAAAGTGCCAGAAGGTTACGTATTAAGAAAAGAAAACAGTCACAGAACTCACATGAATTTAAGAACTTTACTATCTCTAACCATACGGACGAGTAACGGAGGTTTTCCATCATCACCATCAGCCAGAAAAAGATGTTTCCCTGTTTTACCAAGACACCACGACATATGCTTAGCTAATCTCTCCAAAGTGTAAGATCCAGAAAACAATGGAACCTAATTCAGTCAAAATGACAACACCATTACTTGAATTGTATGTTTTCATGCTGCACAATTCTACATATTGCAACAAGCTTTACAGGAGAAAGAGTCATAACTCAAAGTCAAAGGCTAATTCAATTATATACTTAGAACTTTATGGATCGCAACTCTGCTATAAACATATTGATACTAATTCACGTGTAAGAAACAAAAAACAAACGACTTAGTTTCCAAATCACCTGCTTATGCCCTCGTGAACCAAGGTGTGGAGTTGCAGAAGTTATAAAATAGACAGGCTCCAATCCAGCGATTCTCTTTTTCGGTTCCTCTATTGGGCATTTATCTCCAATGTCGTTACTGTTTTGTTGAAGCTCTTCTCGGGATACTTGCTCATAAAGACACCCGATAGTATATCTACCAATCAATCCACTTAAAGAATGTCCTACAAAGGATATCTTCTGGAGACTTGGGTGACGTTTGATCACAGACCTAACCTAAACAAAAGAGACTACAAGTATTATTTCAGCTGAAAAACTTAAGAAAGAGACAAAGCAAGTATCTGGAGTCTAGGGGAAGACAGCAAGGCATGAGACTCTGAGGAGCCGTGAGATAAGAAACACATACCTCTTCTGCTAATCTTTCTCCCATAACATCAACACCATCAAATGTCTGCACTGAATGGTTGCGTTTACTGTCTGAAATGATTGTAACTTATCAAATGCCAGTTTCTGCAAATGCAATGTTCAATGTGGCAGCAAGATCTATGAGTTGGATCTTCATGATAGATCTCAGTAAAGTGAGATCAAAATATCCGAGTGAAATACAAACTTAAACTCAATATCTAAAGTGTAGTTCTTTTCCTTCCTTTCCAATATTATTATATTGATCTGTTCCAAATGACACTTCCACAGAAATTTACTCAAGACCAATGAGGAAAATACACCGAGTAATTCTAAGAACTCACAGTGTACGAGGAGATCCTGAGGATATCTCTTCAGCATCTGCTTAGCAGCAAATCTCCAATTGTGAGCACTGCACTCAAAGAATGAATAAAAATATGGATGTTTGGAATCGAACAGAATCAATCACATAACAAAGGAAAGCAAAAGCCCAAGGAACCTGCCAATAAGACTGTTGACCATAACAACTAAATGAGTCGGCTCAGAGCGTTCGCCAGGGAAATCCACAGTCAAATCAACGTTGCCTTTCTCGTCCGATTCAGCTCTGAGACATCCCATCCAATACTTCTTATTCTTCTTTCTTTCTTTATCCTCACTCTTTCTGCTTCCTCTCGTCTTCATCTTCATTCTAATCTTCATCTTCATCATCCTATTCTTCTTTCTTGACCCACCGTTTCTTTCCAGATCACTTTTAACACGCCCATTTTCTTCTGCGTTCCTCTGAATCGTGCTATCTTCTTCCTCCATGATCACAAAACGAAGAGGGGACTTAAGGAAAATGGAAACTTTATGCCAGTTAATTTAAGGTCGACCACTTTGGGAAGATTTGAAGTCTCGCGTGGTTTACTTTAAACCTCAAAAGTTCAAATGGTCAGAGGGAGAAAGAGACTTGTATCGGTCGTTAAAGGGTCCACAGGATTGTTGTAGTCGTTGAAGCGCCATTGACATTTCCTTTCTTACATCTGAGATTTAGCCACTGTTTCTATTTCTAGAACTCATGTTATAAAAATAATAAATAAGTCAAATGAGCCATAAATCACATGTAGCAATAGAAAGAATAATTAACTCAAATACTCTACAATTATCATTTAATTATTTAAATATTCTCTAAAACTTTGAAAATAAGTGGGAAGAGTTATACATAAAAGTATTTGTCCATTTTATTACAAAACTGTTATAAGAAAATAATACCAACCAAAAAAACTTACTCTTTCTTTTTTTATTTTTCTCTTCTTCTTCTCGACTTCTGCTTCTTCGTCTTTGTTTCTTATTCTTCGTCTCACGTTCTTCTTCTTCGTCTTCTTCTTCTTTGGAAAAATCTTCTTCTCCAAAATTCTTCTTCTTCTTCGATTTTTTCCACTTGTTTCTACGTTTCTCTTTTAAATCAAAGGTAATGTAATATTTGCGATTTCGAACTATAAATCGTAGGAAATCTAACATTTTGATTTTGTTTTTTCTAGGGCACTATTTGGTCGAGGTAAATGATGTAGTCCAACTTTTCAGGTTTAAATTTTCTGGATTTAATCTCGATTGTTAGTTTGTACTTTGGTAAATTTTGGTTGATTTTCTAGGTTTTGTCTCGATTCTTAGTTTGGTAGAGTTTGGTAGATTTATTTATAGAGTGGTAGATTATGGTAGAGTTAGCTTATAGTGTGGTAGAGTGTGGTAGATTTAGTTTTAGTGTGGTAGACTTTGGTAAAGTTAGTTTATAGTGTAGTAAAATTTGGTTGACTTTGTTAGAGTTAGTTTAGAGCATGGTAAACTTTGGTAGAATGAGGTAGAGTTAAGTAAACTTTGGTAGAGTTTTTGTATAGTATAGTAGATAACTATGGGGGAGGAGCAGAAGTACCCTCAGAGGGTGCTTCAAACGGAAAGGCTCCCGATGATAAAAAAAAAACATTAAGCACTATTGCACATTGAAAAAAATAACAACGATGAAGACTTTTATTGGCACTAATGCATACAATGACATAGAGAGGAATTCTTAACTTTGTATTATACTATAGTTTGTTGGCCCAGAGTACACATGGGCAAACAAATATGTGCAATACATATTGGAGAATATGCTTCACACACCTAAGAGTCATTACCTATATTAATATGGAGTATTCTAGCTAATCATCCATAAGAAAATAACACTTTTCTATATATAATTAACTCAGGTAAGCCCGACCCAACTAATTTTAAAATATTGGATCCAAATTTCAATCAAACCACAATTTTGACTCTCTCTTTTTAATCATAAGGAATCCAGGATTTAGGAACCCAAAATTTTTATTTGAAAACAATACAAGAATCAATCATTTGAAACGGAGCAATGAAAAATCAACTCGAAAAGACTCTCCTACTAAGTATTTGTTCATTGGAAAGTACGGTTTTGTTGTTTATTATATTTTGAATTTGATAGAACTCCTGTACAGATTTCTTATCAATGGGAACTTACCTGCAGAACATATGCCTTGAGAGACACTCAGTTTGCATTATATCCTCCACTTCTACTGAGTTCCAGGTAAGTCTCATGCTTTTCTTTACTGGCCATTGTCAAATGTTACTTAAGAATTTGAGGAGTGTGGTTTTGCATTCTTTAATATGAATAAGCAACAACCTCTGGAAGAACAAGGTTGTTATTAATGAGAATAAACCTTTAGGTGAGTGATAGTTTTGTTATCGGAGTCTGAGAGATAAAAGTAATTATCATGATTCTCTGAGTTCACAAATCATTCTAAATTCTAGTTGTTTGATAATGGAATTATATTTCATCTGTTTGAAGTAAAGAGAATTAAGTCACATGATAGAAGTTCAAACCTTCTTCTTCTACGTTCATTGAACCATTTTATGTTGAGTGGAGAATTCAATGCTAAATTGTGGAGAGTCTAAAGTGGTTAATGCTTGATAGTGGAACAATCAAGTCTAATCATACGTTTATGTTATAATACTTATGTTTTTGTTTCAGTTTCATGTTTATGTTTTTTGAAAAGACAATACTGCAACTTCATCAATAATAGACACTCTTCAAGTTTTTCTTTTTGTCTAAGTAACATTTGGTATCAGAGCCAAATACATATCAAACATGAGTGAGTGAGACAAGTGACTTCATGGCATCTTCGTATAAGTTTGTGCAACCTAAAATTCCAAGATTTGATGGTCATTATGATCATTGATCAATGATGATGGAGAATTTCTTGAGGAGCAAAGAGATGTGAAGTCTTGCAACTGAAAGAATCACAACATATGGTGTAAGTGGTTCTTCACAAGAAGCTCAGAAGAAGGCGTTGGAGGGCGCACGTTTGAAATATCTAAAGGTTAAAAATTATTTGTTCCAAGCAATTAATAGGGAGATATTGGAGACGATTCTTGACAAGGAGACATCGAAGAGTATTTAGGATTTAATGAAGCAGAAGTGTCAAGGATAAACCAAACTAAGGAGGGCTCAACTTCAAGCGTTGAGACATAAGTTCGGTTTGTTGACAATAAAATATGACGAGAAGGTTAACTGTTTTCTTGGGAGAACTCAGAGTATTGTGAACAGGATGAAGACAAATGGAGCGACAATAGACCTAAGTGTTGTTTCTTGATTCAAGTTACGGTAATCACATGCCAGGAAACAAAGAATGGTTTGACACCTTAGAAGAGGTCAAAAATCAGTCAGTGAAGCTTGGTAACAATACAAGGATGTCGGTGATTGGTAGAGGAAGCATAAAGGTTTAATCATGTTACTTATGTGATATCAGATATGTATTACATCGTGGAGTTGAAGAATAATCTATTAAGCATTGGTCAATTACATGAGAAGGGGTTGTCAACCTTAATCCAATATGAACAGTGCAAGGTGTTTCATCAAAAGAGATGATTGATCATGCAGACCACAATGAGTAAGAATATAATGTTCAATCGAACAGTTTCAATGATTCATAAAAAGAACTCTATATGCCTACATATGTAACAAATGCAAGATAAAGGAGATCATGTGTGGCACTGAAAGTTTGGACACTTAAGTTATCATGGATTCAAATTGTTTTCACAAAAACATATGGTTGTTGGCATGCCAAAACTAAAGTTTGAGAAGGTTATCTTTTCTACATGTTAAATTGGAAAACAACACAGAGAATATGTCGAAAGTAAGTTCATGGAGGACAATACAATGCTTTCAGTTGGTTCACTCTGATATTCGTGGTCCGATTAAACCAGTCTTACATAGTAACAAGAGGTACTACTTGAGTTTAACTAATGATTACTCTCATAAGACGGATTTATTTCTTACATTAGAAATCAGAAGCTTTGCTATGTTCAAAATACTTAAAGTGGCAGTAAAAAGAGAAACTGGTGAATCCATTAAGTGTTTCAGAACTAATCGAGGTGGTCAACTCAAAAGAGTTTACAGGATTTTGTGAAGCACTAAGTATCAACATGCAATTGACAGCAGCATACACACACCAACATAATTGGGTTGCTGAGAGAAGGAATACAATAATGAATGATCTACGATCAATGATGAGTGAGAGACAAGTTCCTAAAGCTATATGTCTTAACAATTGTTGAAATTGTTTGATCAAAGCCTTTTTGATTAATAAAGAAAGATTACAAGCTGCTCCTTATACTTGAACCATTACAAACGAAAACAGAGCAACAACTAACTCCTAAGAAAACGGTAAAACAGAAACAGAAGACGTAAAACTCGGACCAACTAAGTTGCTTCACTCTTCGCAGTCAAGAAATAGATCCAAGTTTTTCTGCCAAAGTCATCAATGAAAGTGAGAATGTACCTCTTTTCTCCTATAGTGTTAGGTCGAATAGGTCCGCATAAGTTCGTATGTACTAGCTGAACCTTTTTTGTTGCTCTCCAGTTAGCTTGCTTTGGAAAGGTTTCTCTATGTTGCTTTCCTTTGGCACAGACTCCGCACACATCATTGATCTTTTCGAAATGAGGAAGTCCTATCACCATCTCCTTTTTTGACAGAGCTTGCAGACTTTGTTGATTAAGATGACCAAATCTTTTATGCCAAAGATTTGATTCTTCATCCGATACTTGTAGGCAAGACATCTCAGGTACATTAGATGGTGATTCTGCAAGAACTACAAACATCCGATTGGCTGTCATAGTTGTGTGTATGATCAGGCCTAACTCTTCGTGATATACTTTGCAGCTTCCATCTTTGATAAGAATTGCCAACTTCCATTCTTGTAGCTGTCCAAGGCTCGGTAAATTTGTTGTTAACTCAGGCACATAATACACATCAGGAATGATGTGACTTCTTCCCTTTAATATCACTTTTACACTTCCCCGTCCTTGTACTCTCATCTTTGAGTCATTCCCAAGTTTTACGGTGTGCATGAGCTTTTCTTCAAGATCAACGAACCAGCTTCGATCGCCTGTCATGTGATTCGAGCAGCCTGAATCCATGAACCATACGCGGCCTCTCTGTGACTCCTTTTCTTCCTGAAAAGCCATGAGCAGCAATTCTTCTTTCTCCTCTGATTCAGCATAGTTCGCATTGCTGTTCCAGCTAGGACACTCTGATTGATAGTGTCCTAGTTTGTGACACTTGAAGCACTCTATCGTGTCTCTATTATTGCTCCTGCCACGTCCTCTTCCTCTGTTTGATCCTCTTCCTCGTCCTCTGCCTTTGTAGGATACTTTTAGAGCTTGTTCTTCCTCTGCTGGTCCACCTCTCATTCTTTGTTCATGTACAAGGAGACTGCTCTGAAGCTCATCCAAGGTGATGTTGTCCAGATTGTTTGATTCTTCGATTGAACATACAACGTAGTTGAATCGCATTGTCAGAGATCTTAGAATCTTCTCTGATATTGAGTTCTCCTGAAGAGTATCACCGCACGTTCTCATTTTTTTTGCAATTGCCAGAGTTCTGGCAAAGAAACAGTTTATTGTTTCTCCTTCTCTCATTTGGAGTGTCTCGTACTCCTTTCGTAATGCTTGGAGTTGTGCTCGTTTTACCTTTGTAGATCCCTCGAACTTCTGCCTCATACTGTCCCAAATTTGCTTACTTGTATCAGTGTTCAAGATGGTGTCAAGAATTTCTATGTCGATGGATTGATAGAGGAAGTTTTTAAGCTTCAGATCTTTCAATTTCTGATCGTTGATTGCTTTCTGCTGCTCTTCGGTTGGAACAGCTCCTTCGATGCTGCTTATCCCATTTTCTATGAGATCCCAATATTCTTTAGAACGGATAAAATTCTCCATCAAGCGTGCCCAAAGATCGTAGTGTCCGTCAAATCGTGGAATGGACGGAACGACGAAGCCCTTTGCGCTGCTGCTATCTCCCATTGAATTTTCTCTTCCGTATCACTCACTCACAGTTTCACTCCTCTCTCAATCACCCAGGTTTCCCTTTCTTAGTGATTTATGCTCTGATACCAATTCTTAACAATTGTTGAAATTGTTTGATCAAAGCCTTTTTGATTAATAAAGAAAGATTACAAGCTGCTCCTTATAAAGAAGACTTGAACCATTACAAACGAAAACAGAGCAACAACTAACTCCTAAGAAAACGGTAAAACAGAAACAGAAGACGTAAAACTCGGACCAACAAAGTTGATCATTTCTCCAACGTAATAGAAGACTTATTCTTGCTTTGATCAATTCCTAACAATATGGTCATAAGTTGTTAGGTGGTGCATTTACATTTAAAATCGGAGTCCAACTACAGTTGTTGTGGATCAAACTCTTAAAGAATTTTGGACTACAAGGAAGCCATATGTGGAGTATTTTTCAATCTTTGGGTGTTTGGCTCATGGTCATATACCTAATCAAAAGAGGACCAAACTTGATGATATATCTAAGGCATGATCTAGTTCAAGGGAAAATAGTCATAAGCAAAGAGGTGATGTTTGAAAAGGATAAAGGTTAGGAAGTCGACTGCTGCTGAAACTGAACGAGACTTATTGAGCTGGGAAGATGAATATTTTTATATTTGAAATGCGATGAGATCACGAATATAGAGAATATAAGTGCAATTGTATTAGGTGGATTTCTGTTCAGGTTCAAGGGAATGGTTTACGAGAGAAAATAAAACCAAAATAGATGGAGGATTCTGTTATAGGACAAGAATTTGAGGAGAATTTCAATGTACTGATGATGGTATCTGAAAATGATCCATTTTCTTTTGCAGATGCTGAGAAATATGCAAAATGGAAACATGCTATGAAAGAAGAGAAAAGTAGTAGCAAGATTTGGCATGGAAGAAAGCAATGCTGTAAGAAATCCAATGGTATCTGGTTCAAAGCTACACAAGGATGAAAATGGGGAAAAAGTTGTTGAAACTCTTTTCAAGCAAATGGTTGGAAGTTTGATGTACCTTACGATCACTAGACCTGATCTAATGTATAGTGTGTGCTTGATAAATAGATTTATGGCTGATCAAAGAGAGACACATTGGATATCAGCAAAAAGGATTCTCAAATACATAAATGGTACACACGAGTTAGTAATATTCTACAAGAAGGGTAAAGGTGAGTATGGTTTAAAGGTGTTTACTGATAGTGATTATGCATAAGATCTTAATGATCGCAGAAGCACCTATGGGTACGTATTTCTTATGGCCTCAGGTGTTGTATCATGGGTGTCAAAGAAGCAATATGTTGTTGCTCTCTCCACTCCTGACGCAAAGTATATAGCAGCTGCTTCATGTGCTTGTCAATGTTTTTGGATCAAAAACATACTCAAGAACATTGGTATTCAAGATAAGGATGAAACATAGATTATGTGTGACAATAGCTCAACCATTCAACTATCCAAAAATTAAATCTTTCATGGCAAAAGCAAACATATAGATGTATGATACCACTATCTCAGAGATTTGATGAATGATGGAGTTGTTAAGTTCAGATATTGTTATACACATAGTCAAATTGTATACACTTTCACCAAGCCACTGAAGTTGGAATAGTTTGAAAAACTGAACGCTATGCTGGGAATATTAATGCAAGTGAAATAAGTTAAATTCAAATGATTTAACTTAAGGGAGGGAATGTTGAGTGGAGAATTTAATGTTAGATTGTGGAGAGTATGAAGTATTCAATGTTTGATAGTGGAGTGATCAATTACGTTATAATAGTTATGTTTGTGTTTCAGTTTCATGTTTATGTTTTTGGTAAAGACAATATATATTGTCTGAAACTTTATCAATAACATACACTCGTCAAGTTATTCTTCTTGTCTAAATAAAATTTTATAGCTCACTGAATTCACTGCTGGAAACGAAAAAAAAAAACACAAAATTATTAAGAACCATGACTTCTCTCATGGGTTGTATTCCTGGAATTCCAATAATTGTGATTGATTTGTTGTTAGCGACAACGGTTATAACTTAGAATCATTTGTGGTTGTTAATAACTGGTGTGTAACCTGGCAAGGACTGGAGCAACATATCACGGACATAATTTTTCTTGTTAATCATAAAAAGTTTTTGCAAGTGTTAGCGTATCGGGACATGTTCAAGGGTCAACAAAGATCTTGGTCAGTTTGAAGTAATGGAACTAAACTAACACTTAGAGAGTTAGTATATGTATATATATATATATATATATATTAGAAAGTGACAATGTAAGTATACCTAATAGCTGTAAGAATTTAGAGAAAAGGAGACTTCAGAGAAGACATTGGAACAAAGTGGAATTTCATTTCATTAAGACTTCCTTACAACTCAGAGATTACAATGATATGAAATGCATATATATAGGTGCCGCCTCATGTGATCGTTGGAGGAAGAGAGAGAAATTGGCAATCTCGAGGGAGGTTGCACCCAATCCCGAGAGATAGTGACCCTTCATTGTTTTTGGTCCGCCACACAAAGGAGACAAAGTCACATGTTCTTTTTAAGGCTCCAACGGTCATATTGCTTATGGTTATTCTTCATGTACATCCCAAAGCATCGTTAGTCTCCTTAGACTTGAACTGCAACTCATTCCCAACATTACACAACATGTTGACTTTTTGTGTACGGTCATTGACTTGGCTTTTGTGCATCCGTGGTACGAGATGTCTCGATCAAATTTCTTACCTAAGGTATGTACTGATGTGTACCGCGGGACATAAAGTCTTGACCCAATTCCTTACACATGGTACGTACTGATTCGTACTGCAGTAGATGGAAGCTCGACCCAAAACCTTACCCGCGGTACGTATTGACTCGTACCACAGTACGCTGAATCTCGATCATATCTCTTTCCTGCGGTACGTACTGACACGTACCAAAGTATATGCACTCTCGACCCAAGACCCTGACCGCAGTACATCCTGACTCTAACCGTGGTACATGATTTCGTAACCCGATTACATCTTCCATTCCGTATTTTTGATCCGAACATAGTCTCGACACGATTGACATATACTTCTAGTTCGATCATGATAACGACCCGATAACTTATTTCTTCGACCTGATTGATATTTTGGTGGCATTGATAGGTCTTGATCAATACTCCCCCTCAAGTTTAACTATCCACAGAGTGGATGTTAAACTTGGAAGACCCACGGCCCACACCTCATTTAAAACCTTAGAGAGAAAACCACTTTGGGACAAAACTCGTCTAAGGGAAAAAGAGTATGCAAATCGTGAGAGAGGAGACCTTCGATCAAGGTCGAGTAAGGTTTGCGAGTCCAAGCTTAGGGTATATGTGATCACATACCTTAAGACTCGCGTCCTTAGTGAAGATATCCGCCAATTGATCATCACGTTTTGTGAAACATGGTAGGATAACTCCTTCTAGTATCTTTTCCCTCACTTTGTGACAGTCGATTTCAATGTTCTTCGTCCTCTCATGAAACATAGAATTTGATGCTATATGTATGGCGGCTTGGTTATCACAATGCATAGTGATGAGATTTGAGTGATCAATTCCAAGATCCTTGAGAAGAGCCTTCAACCATGTTAGCTCATTTATAAGTTTCTTCATTGCTCTATATTCTGCCTTGGCACTAGAGCAAGACACAACCTTTTGCTTATTGGTTTTCCATGTCACCATGTTTCCTCCAATAAAGGTGCAATATATGGTGGTGGATTTTCTATCATTCCGATCTTTGGCCCAATCCTCATCACAATATCCTACAATCTTGGTGTTGTCATTCTTTCCCATCCAAATATCTTGACTCGGGCTCCTTTAAGGTAACAGAGAATGCGTTCCACCATACTCCAATGAAATACTGTCGAATTTTGCATGTGTTGACTGACTTTATTCACCGTAAAGCAAAGATCCGACCTTGTGATAGTCAAATAGATTAGCTTTGCCACAAGTCGTCGATATTGTGTTGCATCCTCAAGCAGTTCTTTATTTTTCTCCCCCTTTCTCGCGACCTTGTAACCATCTCCTAGAGGCGTTTTGGCGGGCTTACAACCTAATTTTCTTGTTTCACTCAAAAGATCAAGGGTGTACATTTGCTGGGATAGGAAGAGGCCTTACGGTGAACAGCACACTTCAATACCTATAAAGTATTTTAGTTCTCCAAGATCTTTAATATCAAAAACAGATTTAAGGTAAGCTTTAGTAGCAGAAATACCATCATTGTCATTGCCAGAAATGATCATGCCATCCCGTATATAAGAACCCCTACTTCCCATGGTTGCTTTGAAGATGGAAGAGTGTATGATCGGCTTCTGATCTTTTAAATCCTCGGTTCAAGAGAGTTGTGCTCAACTTATGATACCAAGCTTTTCGGGATTGTTTAAGACCATAAATAGCTTTGTGTAGCCTTAGAACCTTGTCGGGAGCCACTTTGTGTTCAAGTCCAGGTGGTTGATGTATATATACTTCTTCTTAAAGCTCTCCTTGGAGTAAGACATTTTTCACATCCATTTGCCATAGTTCCCAAGATAGATTGGTGGCAAGAGATAGTACAACACATACAACTTAGCCACGGGGCCAAATCTTTCCACATAATCTTCCCCATATGTTTGTGTAAATCCTCTTGCGACTTACCGTGCTTTGTGACGTTCTATTTCCCCGTTACTTTTGAACTTTATGTGAAGATCCATCTAGAACTCACAGCCTTCTTTCCCGGAGGTAAGCTAGCTTCTTCCTATGTGTGATTCTTTTCCATAACACTTGCTTCAGCATTTACGGCTTCACACCATTCTTTGATTTCTTTTACTTCTTCATATGATTTTGGTATGTGATGAAGCTCAATTTTGCCAAGGTAAGCCTCATGACCCAGATGTAGAATGGAAAGAAAACACACCGCTTGTATTGGATGAGCAACGACTTCATTGTTGTAGTACACTCTTGTGCTGATCCAATTTGATGGCTCTTTCCTTATCCTTGAGCTTCTTCTTAAGGACATTTGTTGAGTATCTTGGACACTAGATAGCTCATCCTTTGCATTGTTTTCCCCTGTTTGAAGATCTTTTCATCTCTCATCATTTTGCTTGGATCTCACATTCTCCATCGGAGCTATAACTTCTTCGGTTAGGTCACTTTCAATGTCATGAGCTGTTACTAGTGGGACCTCTTGAGGAGGATTACGTTCGTCGGTTGCTTGTTCTTCCTCATTTCCACTTTGACTTGTTTCACCCTCATTTTCCCGGACCAAATGTCTCAAATGACTAAGTAGGTGTCGAAGACTTGCGGCTCTATCCGATGTAGAGTTTGAGAGATCTTTCAAGCTTTCCCACTCTATTGTATCAAAGTAGCTTTGCTTTTCAAGGAGCTTCACATCTCTTGACACATATATCCGGTTGTTTGCGGGATCATAGCACGTATATTCCTTTTGAGTTGGTGAATATCTGAGGAACATGCATCTGATGCTTTTTGCATCCAATTTGCTTCTTTGTTCTTCTGGAATCAAAACAAAACATACACATCCAAATACTGTAAGATGATCAATGAAAGGTTTGTTACCGTTGAGTACTTCAAAAGGTGATGTGTCTTTTAAGACTTTAGTTGGAATATGGTTTATGAGGTAGCAAGCCACCATAATGGTATCTCCCCAACATCTTTTAGGCACCTTCATGTTAAACATCATAGATCTTGCAACCTCCATTAGGTGCCTGTGTGGTCTCGAAATTTTATACTTGTATATTCTCAACCATTTTCTGATCTTAGTACCTATATATTAGCAATAAATTGATTAGTTACATAATTTTGGAAATTTATGAAGGCATCAAAAACGCAATTTTTAGATTGGATTAATGTGAGCCAAGTATATATAGATTTTTCATCGATGAGAGTCACAAAATACTTGAGATTATCCCTAGAGGCGCATGGACATGTCCAAACATCCGAATGAACTAAATCAAAATACTTTTCATAAATAGTACTAGAATTTGGAAATATAGATTTGCGGGAGAATCCTCAAGCAGATAGAGATTGACTTGTCTCTCTCCTCTTCCGATGAGCTTCCACTTTTAATATCCTGAAACCAAACTTCATTAGGACCAAAGATAGCATAGAAATTTAAACTGGAGTTGGTTTCTTTAACAGATAACAAATTTGCGTGAAATTCTGGCATGTAAAAGGTTTTGGTATTTTTCTCGAATAGTCTTAAGTTCCCTAAGCCTTGAATTGACACTTTATCACCATTTTCAATTACCACATTACCTAGAGTAGGTTTTATATGTTCAAGTAAACTCGGATTGCTAATCATGTGATGAGAAGCACCCGGAATCTACTATTAAGCTCCGACTAGGTTTATGAGTAAAGAAAGTGGTACAGGAATTTGTAAGAGAGGCAATGGATTTCATGAGAGCATCCAAGTCCGATTTCTTCACCACATCATTTGTTGAAGTTGCCATAGCCGTTCCATCTTGAGTCTTCTTAGCCAATCTTTCCCCTTGACTATAAGAACTTGTTTGGTTCGAATCCTCTTCCACTCCTTGAGATAAGTTGGCCTTGGAGTCTCTTTGGAATTTACTCGGCTTGAGATGTGGATGAAGAATTCAACACTTCTCTTTGATGTGCCCGATTTGCTTATGATGGTCATATTCCTCTTCTTGTCATCACGCTTGTACACCACACGCTTTGTGGTAGTTTCTTATCCCTTAGCACATGTTTGATGAGATCATTGAATTCAGGATTAAGGGTTAGTAGGAGACTAAACACCTTGTCTTGTTCTCGCCGTTCTTGGAGAATTTCCGGATCCACGGTTCTTGGCCTAAGTGCTTCATACTCAGCCCAAAGAGATTTCCATGTCCCAAAGTGTTTGGAGAAATTTGAATCTTCTTGTTGAAGCTCCTTTAGTTCCTTTTGCACCTCAAACACCCTTGTAATGTTTGTAATATCACTAAAGACTTTTTTGAGTGTATCTCACAATTCTTTTGCACTTTCACAATAAGAGTAGGTTTTAAGAATCGAAGTTTCAAGGGAGTTTTAAATGATGGCTTTGACAACTTGGTCTTTTTGGTACCATTTGTCCTCTTCATCAAGTTTTTTATCTTCACCTTGAGATTCTTCATCTTCTTCCGATGAATCAATTATTTTTCTTTGAGGTTTTATCCTCACAAATGTATCTCCAAAAACCGCGACCATAAATCATGGTTTTTGCAATCCGAGCCCACACCAAATAGTTATTCCCTTTGAGAATAATCAGAATAATCAAAGCTTTGTTATGTTCCATGATTTTTCAAGAATTATCCAATGAGTAAAAGAGTGTATCTTTGAGTAAGATTATAGAGAGTAAGGAAGAAAGATGAAAGAACCGATAGAATAGTGAAGAGAATGGAGATTAGTGAGAGAAGATTGAGTGAAAGCAGTGAGAGAATCAAGAGCAATGCTCTGAAACCATGTATGAATTTAGAGAAACTATTAAGAGAAAGGAGATTTTGGAGAAGACATTGGAACAAAGGGGAATTTCATTTCATTAATACTTCCTTACAACTTAGAGATTACAATGATATGGAATGCATATATATAGGTTACACTTTTTCGTTGCCAAAGAGAACCCTAGGCACCGCCTCATGTGACCGTTGGAGGAAGAGAAAGAAATCAACAATGCGAAGGGAGGATGCACCCAATCCCGAGAGATAGTGACCCTTCCTTGTCTCTGATCCCCACACAAAAGAAACAAAGTTAATCGAAGAGGATTTGAATTGTAAGACGTATTTTAGGCATTTTAATCGAAGAGGATTTGAATTGGCAGATACCTTGAAACAATTTGTCGAAGAAAACAAATTTGGGAATTTAGGGATTAAAGGATTTAGGAATTTAGGAATTTTAGGGATAAAACCTCCAATTAACGATTTCTTCATGTGGCTAAAACGTCGATGTTTTGATTTAACAACACAACTAACTAACAGAAGATTAACTCTGTAAATGAGTTAGCGACACAACTTAACGATGGGCCTCTAATATCTCAGTCAAAGCAAAGATGAGCATTTGACCGTATTGTTAAAATGATTGTGCTTTAAACGTCGCGTTTTTGAATTGACAGGCTTTAAACGACATTTTTCCCGTTCCTTTTAAGGCTCCAACGGTCATATTGCTTCTGGTAACTCTTTCCTTACATCCCAAAGCATCATTAGTCTTCTTAGACTTGAAATCCAACTCGTTCCTAACATTACACAAAACATTAACTTTTTGTGTACGGTTGTTGCCTCGACTCTTGTGCATTTGCGGTACGTGCACCTTTGTACCATGGTAGGAGATGTCTCGATCAGATGTCTTATCCGCGGTACGTATAGATTTGAACCGCATGACATAAAGTCTCGGCCCAATTCCTTACTCGCGGTACGTACTAACTCATACCGCGGTACTTGGAAATTTGACCCAAAACCTTACTTGCGGTATGTACTGACTCGTACTGCAGTACGCTGAATCTCAACCCTATCTCCTTCCCGTGGGACGTATTGACATGTACCGCGGTATATGCACTCTCGACCCGATACTCTGATAGCAGTACGTCCTAACTCTTACCGTGGTACATGATTCCTCAACCTGATTACATCTTCTGTTCCGTACTTCTGATCTGAACATAGTCTCGACCTGATTGACATATACTTCCGGTTATCATGACCACGATCTAATAACTTATTTCTTCGACCTGATTGATATTTTTGTGGCTTTGATAGTTCTTGATCAATAATAGCCACTGGTCTGAAGGGCCTTTTTCCTTATGGAGTGATGCTTGGGGATTTTTGGATTTGTTTATGAGCAGAGATCTGTAAATGCGGATTGATGGTTGCCTTGAAGGTGATATCACTTGGATATGGAGTCGCGAGAAGATCTTGGTGAATTAATTTTCGTGAGAAGTAGTTTTGGGGAAAAGCCGAAGAACACCAAAAGGATTATGGCTTTATCCTTGATACAGTTTCGCCCGATCTTGCTTAGGAATACTCGACTAAAATTGATATGGGATCTCTCTCTCGAATCCCCAAAGAGATGAAGTCGACTAAGATTTAAGACACAAGGTTGAAAATAAACATTATTTACTTAATACTTTGATAACAGCTTGAAAACACACAAAAGAATTACTTGAACTTATAAAGGCTTGAGTCTACAACGGTCCTTAAATGATAAAATGAACAATTAATGAGTATTGTCAATCTTGGAGCCATTGGATAGATTTGAAGGTCGGCCAGATATGGAAAGTCGTCTAAAGGAAGGATTCAAATAATCCTACGAGTGTTGGAGCACAGTATGAATTTCTTTGATGCTTATAATTGGTTGAAATAGTCTACATGTCGCCATAGATAAGTCTGAAGTCTTTTGAAGTAACTAGATCTCATACTTTCCTTAAACATAACTGAATCGAACCATCTTCTTGATTGGAACGTATCTGGAGGATCTAGTGTTGGCTTCAAGCGTTTTTGGGCTTGTAAGAACCATAGAGGACACAAGAACTTTCTCCAAGTTGTTGGAAGGTAAGGCCACATCTTAGTTAAGCTGTGTAGTTCAGTCTTTGGCCTTTTTGCGCAGTTGTGTTCATTACGGATCCACCACTTGTAAAATCTATATCTTTTAGCACAAAGTATCTTTTGGGCTGATTACACTTTGAAAATCTAGATAACTGAGTCAATAGTCCATAGAATATTGATTCGTAACTTGGTTCATTCTTGATCGGCTGGAAATCTTTGAAGGGTGATCGCATGTCCTGATTGGAGTCCAAAATTGGCAAGTGAAATCTTGGTATTTTCTTCGTCGTTTGGGGCTGGGATATGAATGTTGTAAGCTCTTCAAGGTATTCTAGACTATTTGTAATCTTAATGTTAGGATCGGCCAAGTCGTGTTGGTTAGATTGCTTCTTGTCTCGACCTTCTCGGATTGTATCGTCTTCAGATAGATCATTGCGGTCGAGGAGCCCATCATTTCCTCCCGCTTAAAGAAGTTTTGTCCTCAAAACATTTTTAACTACACATAGAGAAGGGAAGTTAGTTTCAATTCAATATAGAGGGTTTAGAAACTTACCTCTTAAGTATTGCTTATTGCGACTTGGATTAGTCTTTTTTATCGGGTAACTCATCCTTGATTAGCAATGAATAGAGAACACGTTTTCAAGGCTTGGTATCGGTTTCCTTGTGCTCTGGATCTCCTTGTATTATGGATGTTTCCATGGTATTGGAAAGTGTCTTTATGGTTCATCTGTGGCATTTCTCCACTAGTCTTGTTCTCTATCTATTCTCCTTGGACCATCATTTGTTGATGACTATCTCGTGGTTCTTCTTTGATTATCAAAGCGTGTTCAATTTTTTCTACCTCCTTTGTAGCTCCTAGACATGTCTCAACAACCTTTGGTAAAGACAAGTGCATTAAACAGGTTTTCTAAAGACAAGATAAGTTGGAGGTAAATCATCTCTTAATCGTTCTTTCTTAGTTGTTAAAGCAACAACAAGTTACAATTTAGCCTTCATGTCAACTAAGGGTATTTGTTTAGTTTTCTTTTGAGCACATGATCCTATATTTACTTTCTTAAGAGATTCAATGATACAATCAATGGCTTGTAGAGTTTCAATCAAATCTTTGAAAATACTTGCCTTGGCATAATTCACATATGGATCAAGACTTACGTGTTGTTGTACTTGAGCCGTTCTATTTTATATTGGACAAAGTTTGGCTATGTGTTCTTATAACACATTAGATCTAAAGAATTTTCAGAGTACAAACACTTACCTTGGTCATTTTCTTTAGTGTTGTTCACATAAATAATTTAAATTTAAAATTTGGATAATATTTATAAATAATATGACAAGTTTCTTTTAAATATAACTAAATATATACATGTGCAATTCTAAGTGTGAGATTGTCTCGACTGTTTTGTTTGCTTGGTAAGTTGACTGACTATGTTTTCGCAACCTTTGTGTTGAATAATCCTCATAGATTTAGGCTCTTTGTAGTGCCACCATTCATTTGCTTATTTCCTCAACCATTTCAATGTTTTTCTGCGTAAGGTGCTTAAGGCGTATGATAGCTTTTCCTTCTCAAAGGTCTTGTTTCTCCAGAAATAATCTTTCATACCATGTTCTCGTTGTAGATATTCTCCTTTCTTGGAAAAGATTAAAGATTAATACCACGGTTATAAAAGCTATTACTTATACTAGTATGTGGTTTAGGACGTCTTGTAGTGTTGGGAAAACCTTTCACTCTCGGTCCTAAAACTCCATGATTGAAGGGCTTCAAGTCATGCCTATGAGGATTCTTGCAGTGATAAACTTACATCACATTCATATTCATCATCATAACTGAATTCAGATTCAGTTTTGTTGCACCATGGTTTGGTGACGTTTTTGGGTGTAGCCTTAGTGATGGTCTGGTGGCTCATGTTCAAGAACTTCCCCATGAGGATCCTCTTCATATTCAGGCTCATATTTATCCTCAAACCAATGGTATTCACTTCCTTCATGATCATTTTCTACAAATGGTTCTTTATCTATGCTCCGATTGGACTCATCGAAGTATAATTTCCACATTTTCCATGTAGTAAGCCATTAAGGGTACGTCCAAAAATCAAAAAATCAAAAAAAATAAAGAAATCAAAGTTTTAACAAATAAACAAAATAGTACAAAAGACGGAAGAAATCATTTTTATTTTTCTTTTCTTTTCAAAACAGAAAAAATATTAAAAGAGCAAAACATAAACATAATTCGTTTTTGGTTTTCTTTTTAACAAATAAAATAACAAAAAACTTTTAAAAATAAAAACAACAATTTTTATGGGTTTTATGAGGTTTAAGTAACAGAAAAAAAAATTTAATTTTTATGACTATAATTTTTATAAAATCAAACAAGAAAAGAGACTTTTTATGGTTTTCTTTTCATAAGGATAAATAAATAACAAGTTGCGTATTAGAAGGTAATAGATTTATAGGTTCGTGACTGCTATAACTATTAGAACTTAGCACACACACAAAAAAGACGAAGTAAATCAAAAGGCATAAGCAAAAGTAAATGAAAGAGGTAAAGAATGAGAGGAACGAAATAACCTGGACTGATATGAGCTTTTGGCTCTGATACCAGATGATGGATGCCTCGGAGGTGAGTTCTATTAGTCAAGTTTATCTTGACTGAATATGTTATTGTACAAAAAGAGGGTTAAGAAAAATAAATGTGCAAAAGGAGGGACAAAAGAAAATAATGTGCAAAAGGAGGGACAAAAGAGAAGAGAATCGTTTGGGTCAATATGATAGTTGGTGGAAAGAAGGGAACGATTGTGGTCCACATTGTGTGACAAAGATCTTTCTTGAACGTTGAAGCTAAAGACAAAAGTGGTTCACACAAAAGTGGTCCACACCAAAAGTGGTCCACACAAAGTGATCCACACACCTTTTGAGACCAATTTTGCTTTCTCTTTCTCTTTGTATTTTCCTATATATTTGAATGTAAAACCTCCTTTAATATCAATGAGAAAAACGATTTCAATCTCTAATACTCTTTGATTCTCTCTTATTCCGCTATGAATCTCAATCTTCGATGATTTTTTCTTATATGTATCAGAGCAATTGTTGATTCTCGGTCATTCTCTCCGTTAAAATATGTTTTCTCTACTAAAAACTCGTTTGTTTCTCGGCTAATTGTACAGTTCTCCATTGTTCTACGGCTAAAAGCTCGAAACTGAAGGAAAAATCGATCTTTTGACCCTAAAAACACCTAAAGCTTCAACCTTTAGTGTAGAATCAAGTCAAAGTTATCATATTTCTCAACAAATCTCCAAATCTCCAAATCTCCGAGTCTCTCTATTTCTCGATTTGTTTCTCTCTTGAGCTATGGATTTCAACCATGCGAAATCACCGAGGGTGTCTCTGTGACTCTTAAAGGAGTCAACTACCTTCTTTAGGCCAGAACTTTGAAGACTACAATCTGTACGAGAAGAGGTTTTTTGAGCCACATTGTGAAGGATATACCACAAAGGGAATCCCTCTCAAGTGATGGTGAGGATGAAGAGTATCTTCAGGAGGACGATGAATGGTTCCAAACGGATCAAGCAGTTAATTCCATCATCTAAAGTTCCCTAGATCCTCCAATCCTTGAGGCTTATTTATATTGTGAAATGGCTAGAGAGCTATGGGATACCTTGAAGAAGGTATATGGAAATGTCTAAAATTTGACAAGGGTATTTGAGGTAAAGAAAGCTCTTGCAAACCTTCTCCAAGAAGAAATGGAGTTCACGGATTACTTTGGGAAGTTTAGGTCCTTGTGGGCTGAACTGGATATGTTGAGACTAGGATGGGCATATGGTTCTTCTGTTTGGTTCGGTTCAATTTGTTCGGTTCTCAGTTCTTTTGGTTCTTAAATTATTGGAACCAGTGGATATTTTGTGAAATTCGGTTTGGTCTCGGTTTGGTTCTCCTTGGTTCTGATTTCAAATGGATACTTGAAATTGGAACCGAAGAGGAACCGAAATAAACTCGGTTCTCACACGGTTCCGGTTAGAAATGGTTACTTTAAGGAACCATTTGTTAAAATTGGGTAAAATTGAAGCTAAGACCCTCAATGAAAGTTATGATCAAGTAAACAATAATGAAACTAAGACCCTCATAAGAAAAATAGTTACACCTAAGTGTAGAACCAAATACTGCAATCGGTCAAGCTTACACTACTACTAGAGTCATGAATCTAACACATAGATCAAGCTTACATTACTAGAGTCATGAAGCTAACTACTAGATAAGCTACTGCAATCGATGAAGCTTACACTAAGTATTGCAGTCCATCAACCTTTCACTTCAAGTACTGCAATCCATCAAGCTACACTGCAACCAATCCATCAAACTTCCACTGCAAAAGTCGCATGTACTACCTATTACAATTTACCGTAAAAAAGACTTAGAATATGTCAAGCTACAACTTAGAATACCTGATACTCGAAGAAGAGAAGTCTTGCTTAATTATTTCCAGAAGAACATACTCTAAAGTCATAAGAACACAAAGTTAAAGAGTCATTATATAACAAATGAAAACTTTACAAAAATAATCAGACAAAGTGTAAAGATTTCTACCTTTCTCAAGTTGGTCTTGTAGTACAATGTCATCAAGGAGTTGTTGAGTGGTGATTTTTGCTTTACGTTCTCTTAAATTAATACCACACTTCAACCACTGTTCAGCGCACATTAGAACTTCAATTGTGTGATGAGTAAGACAACTTTTATAAGGATCTAGCACACGACAACTAGTGCAAAAGGCAGATTTTGATGCAACAGAGGATACTTGCATAGCAAATATATCATTTACTATCTCAGACAGAATAGGATAATTCCGAGCATTGAGCTGCCACCAAGACAAACATCAAACTCTGATCTAAAAACTACTTCAGGGTTTTCTACGCTTTCATTCAAATACAGTTCCAACTCATCACTGGATTGTTGAATTCCTTTCTCTTTAACCAACCTCTTATAGACCATGATAATTCTCTCATAGCTACCCTTGCCATCTGCCAACTCATTTGTGTCTACTTCACCACTATGATTTGATGTTGTTGTGGACTGAGACTCGGATTGAGATTGTAACAATTCAGGCATACCAAAAACAGTGATGTACTTTGCAAAAAGATAATTCATAAATGGCATAACCGCCATCTCCATGTCTTTAGATTCCCAACTATCTTTTTCATAAAGCTCTTCAAAGCACATAGTAGCAAAACATATTTTGTTAGTCGGGTCTAATATACTAGCAACTATCAGCAACTTGTTTATCTTCTTCAATCCATCCCAGTACTTGTCAAATTTTTCTTTCATAACAACAGCTTTATCTCTCATGGCTTCATCTTGATCTAGTGAAAGTGTCATATAATTTTTCTCAATAGTAACAATCTCATAATAGCACTTGTACGAGTTAACAGTTTTAGAAGTTGAAACCACCAACATTGAGACGTAAAAAATCCTTAGAAATTCTACTAACCTTTCAACTGCTTGCCAATCATCTGTTGTTGGTGGTCCAACTCTTTTTACTTCATTCACTATCTCACTAAACCAAGCATTGTAAACCTTGTCTCCTGCTTCCATCTTCTCGAAGGTAATTTGAACTTCGAAGCTCTAGTTAACATTAGATAAGTGGAGTTCCAACGTGTCTTGACATCTAAGGGGAGACCACATCTTCTCATCTTCCCATGATCAACTCATAATTCAAAAGAGTTCAATCTCTATGTTGATGATCTAACGTAGTTGATTCCATTACGAATGGCTGCAATACTTAAATTAACATCTAATCCATCCTTAACTACTAAGTTAATAATATGAGCAGCACAGCTCATGTGTAAGAACTGACCACCTAATACCATAGAATCATCACCTATGAAATAAGAAAAACAGAACAACAAATCAGAAAATTTGAAAGTGTTAAGACAAATACAATATTAAGTGAATCACCTCATTTACCTATACTTTTAAAGTGTTCCTTAAACTGTCCAAGAGCTACTGTGTTGGATGTGGCATTGTCAACCGTGATAGTGAAGACCTTTCTTATGTTCCAATCAGCTAAATAGTCAATAAGAATTTATGCAATTGTTTTACCTTTATGATCTGCGATGTTCTTAAACCCAATTATGACTTTCTTTATGCACCAAGAAGCATCAATCTAGTGTGATGTCATCACCATGTAGCTTGCACCAGTTGATGGAGCAACCCATATATTTGTGGTAAGTGAAACCCTTTGCTTTCCAATATGCTTCATCATCTCTTCTTTCTTCTTCACATCTTCACAATCTCCTTAGTTGCAGTTCTTCGAGAATGTGCCTTGTAAAGCTTCACTTTATCACAGAAATGTCTCTACGTCAAGCTTTCAATAAAAGATAATGGAAGCTCAGCCAATACAAGTAGCTTATTACATGCCTCCTTAAATAGAGATTCAGACACTCTTCAAAATCTAACAGAACCATCAGCTGTTGTCGGTCTATCTTACTTTGATTCTCTAATTGAATACAAACCTGGTACTTCTTGCATGGATTCAAATGCTTCCTTAAGTTAGAGGTCCCAAAAGTTGTAAGACATGCCATTTCTTTTTCGTAGTAGTGTTAATGGCATCTATGTGGGTTATCCTTCATCCTTGTGTAATGACTCCAAACACTTGACCTTTGTACTTTGACTCCTTTATCTTTAGATTTTCTTTTCTATTATATTGTATTTCTTTTAGTATCAGGTCCAAAGTGAGAGTTTTCTTCTTGTATATCTGGTTCATCTTCATCCATGTTGTTGTTGTCAATATCCTTAGAAACTGCATGATACTCGCAAGAATCCATCTACATTATTCATGTCATAAGAACAACGTCAATTAAGAGTGAGGTTTTAGTGAAGAGAGTTTGTATAAGAACAATAACGTCAATGGAAAGGTCAACAATATTCGTAAGAGCCAAATGCCCAAAATCAAAGCTTTGAACAAATTAAAGGAAGAAGAAACAGAACCCCATAATCAAAGGAAGAAGAAACAATATCCGATTAATTAATATCCCTAATATAATCTCTAATACAATCATTGATCAAATCTACAGATTTGAGGTTTGAACTTTGAATCAAATCCCTAATACAATCATTGCTCAAATCTAGAGCTTTGAGGTTTGAAATTTGAATCAAATCCCTAATACAAGTTACATAACTATCATCAACCACTCCATTCGACTTAGAACAAAAAATTTGTAGATGAAATTGAGTTTACATACCTAAGACTGAGTACGTTTTCTCGCAGCCCTTGGTGAATCCAACGAGGGCGATGATGCTTCCAAATCCAGATTGACAAATTAGGTAAGTAAAATTTTTATATAGTAGAGAAATAGAAGAAGAGAAGTCAAGAGATTGAGATAGAACCAGAGAAATTCCTGAAAGTTATAAGAAGATACGCTAGGGTTTCAAAGACTCTGTAAATACTCGATAAAAGATTATCTGATTCGATCTTAATCATATTCTTAGTCGTCCTAATTTACCAGCTAAGTAAGTCACTAAGATTCTTTGGTTCTTGGTTAGGAACCGAACCGAACCGAGAACCAAAGGTATTTAATAAACGGAACCGATCGGTTCTTTTGTTAGAACCAAACCAAAACCAAAATTTTCAAAATTTTGGTTCGGTTCAGTTCGGTTCTTCGGTTATGGTTCTTTAGCCCAGGACTAGTTTAGACCTATGTCTATAGATCCGAAAGTGGTTAAGGAATGGAATGAAGAAGATAAGGTATTTGGGCTCTTGATGAACCTTAACCCGAACTACAAGGATCTAGTGAAGCACATCTTGAGTTCCGCTGCTAGCTCTAGGTCCCTTCCTTGCCTTGAAGATGTGTGTTCTCCAATCCAAAAAGAGAAAGGCTCTATTGAGTTGTTCGAAGGAAAAGGGGATTTGGCTCTTCTCTCCGCAAACAAGGCTCAAGGCAGATTTGAAGATAGGAAAAAGATTGTTTGTGATCATTGCAAAAAGAAAGGCCATTCAAAGGAGAAGTGTTGGCTTCTTCATCCTCATCTTAAGCCTTCAAAATTCAAGGATTCTAAGGCTAATA
This sequence comes from Lepidium sativum, assembly GCA_023374145.1. Taxonomy (NCBI): domain Eukaryota; kingdom Viridiplantae; phylum Streptophyta; class Magnoliopsida; order Brassicales; family Brassicaceae; genus Lepidium; species Lepidium sativum. The sequence goes on along the minus strand of JAKUCM010005227.1, from coordinate 8,978 downwards.
TGTCTCATGGAGTCTCGGAGGACTATGGGTCTATGTCCGGTTCGGTCTTTCGTTCCTCTTCCAAGGAACAAGAGGAACAAGAACGTCTATCCGCAGCCTCTTCCTCATTTAATGGAGACATTTTGAAGAAATCAGACCTTGATGCTCTAATCAACTCTCTCAAATCCTTAAGGGATTCCGGTATTCGCTATTACACTCAAACTTTATTCAAACCGCTTGTTATTGACTCGGGAGTTTCTCACCATATGATTAGTGATAAGAGTCTTGTTTGCAATATAGAGTCAGCTGTAGGAAATGTTGTGATAACAAATGGTAAAAGGATATCGGTTAGTGGAGTAGGGAATGTAGACTTGTTTGGGAAAAATTATAGAGCCTTCTATCTACCGGAATTTACCTCTAATCTCTTATCGGTTAGGAGAGTTGTTATGGACTTAAATTCTTATGCTATTTTTGGACTTTATAGTGTGAAATTTTAGGATATTGAGACCGGAAGCTTGGTTGGACAAGGAAATGTGAAAAAAACCAGCTTTACATTCTTGAACACCCTAAGTTTTTATCTTGGTTTAGTAGCAATAGTTCGGTTGTTTCTAATTCGGTTGTTGGTAGCCTTAGTAATTTTGTTTGGCATGCTAGAGTTGGATATCCTCATTCTCCTGCTATGAAACTTATGTTGTCTAATTTGTGTTTGATAATATCGATTATGAAGCTTGCATTTTGGGAAAACATTGCAAATCGGTTTATCCTTTGTCATCTATTATCTATGAAAATTGCTTTGATCTTGTGCATTCGGATGTTTGGACTTCCCCTTGTTCCTCTAGAGATCACCATACATATTTTGTCACATTCATATATTAAAAGTCAAAATATATATGGATAACCTTTATCCCATCAAAGGATAAAGTCTTTAATACCTTTAAAATTTTTGAGAATTATATATCTAATCATTTCAACTCAAAATTGAAGTTACTAAGAACGGATAATGGAGGAGAGTACATGAGTAAATCGTTCTAAGAGCATCTAACCAAACAAGGGATTTTACATCAAACTAGTTGTCCGTATAACCCACAACAAAATGGGGTTGCGGAAAAGAAAAACTGTCACCTAATGGAAGTTACAAGATCCATCATGTTTCATATGAATGTTCCAAAGAGATTTTGGGGGAATGCTGTCATGACGACATGTTACCTCATCAACCGAACTCCAACAAAAATCCTTGAAGATGTATCTCCATATAAGGTATTGAACAAAACTGAACCTCCTTTAAATCACTTACAGGTGTTTGGTTTGTTTTGTCCTAGTGTCTGGAGAGCTTTGGAACAAACTTGAAGCCAAAAGCAAGAAGTGTATGTTCCTAGGCTACTCATCCACTCAAAAAGAATACACATGCTATGATCCGGATACTAGGAGGGTTCTTGTGTCTCGGGATGTTAAGTTCATTTAGGATCGTGGATTCTATTACAAATAGAATTGGGAGTACTTACAAGATCTATCCGAACCAGCAATGGATCAGGCTGCAAACCTCAGGTTCCTACTTGATCGTCTAGGCATATCGGATCTGTCTTCACAAGCTCCAAGCACATCCACCTCAAGTATCATATCTCGGGATACAAACTCCCCGAGTGTCATATCTCGGGCCCCGAACGCCCCGAGTACTCCTTGCTCCACAAGATCGGCCTTACCTTTGTCAAAAGAAACCGATCTGGATTCTCTTCCTCCCGGACCCAAAATGGTTGCTCCTACAGTGGAACCAACAGCCATCACTCAACCACTCCGGAGAAGCACATGTACTCGCAACACAAGGGTTTACTATAATAGCCGAGTTGTTGCAAAACCTATTCCAAAGGGTGTTTTGGTTGACCTTATACCCTCCCATTTCCAAGCCTTTCTTGGTAAGATTGAGAAGGACCAGATTTCCCAAAGCTACCATGAGGCTAAACAAATCAAGGAATGGGTGGCTGCAGTTGATGATGAAATCCAAGCAATGGAAAGAAATCAAACTTGGAAGGAGGAGGATTTTCTTCCGGGAAAGAATGTCGTGACCTCCAAATGGGTGTTACATCAAATACAAGAGTGATGGCTCGGTTGAGAGACACAAGGCAAGGCTTGTAGCCCGCGGCTTCACCCAAACTTATGGCATCGACTACACCGATAAATTTGCTCCGGTTGCCAAGCTCCATATGGTAAGAGTCATTATTTCCTTAGCTACTAATCTATCTTGGGAATTGTGGTAGATGGATGTGAAAAATGTCTTCCTTCAAGGAGAACTTGATGAAGAGGTTTACATGATTCCACCTCCCGGTCTTGAATCCAAGATCACTCCCAGAAAGGTTCTAAGGCTTCGGAAAGCAATTTATGGCTTGAAACAATCACCCTGAGCTTGGTACCACAAGCTTAGCTCCACTCTCCGAAATCGTGGGTTCAAGAAATCAGAAGCGGATCACACTCTCTTTACCCTTACAAGTTCCCAAGGTATAATGGTGGTCTTGATATATGTCGATGACCTTATCATCTCTAGAAATGATAAGGAAGGCATTGCTGCCACAAAAATCTGTCTTAAATCTATTTTTGATATTAAGGATCTTGGGGAACTAATGTATTTTCTAGGAATTGAAACTTGCCGATCTTCGGACGGCCTATTTCTCTCTCAAAGCAAATACACTCTTTATTTGCTTCATGAGACAGGCATGACCGAATGTAAACCGGCCAAGACACCTCTTTAGGATAGCTACAAGTTCAACCAAAAGGGGGAGAAGAATGATGAACCGTTTGATGACATTCAACAATACCGAATACTTGTATGTAAATTGATATATCTTACAATATCTCAACATGACTTGTGTTTTGCAATCAATCAAGTAAGCCAATATATGCAAGTCCCGACAAAGCATCATTCGACAATGGTTGAATGGATCCTCAAATACATCAAAGGCAGTTCGAACCAAGGTGTTTAGATGTGAAGGATTGAGAGTTCGGACATTGTGGGGTATTATGATACAGATTGGGATGGAGATAGGAATGATAGGAAGTCTACCATAAGGTATTACACATTTGTTGGAGTCAACTAGTAACTTGGAAGACAAAGAAGCAAAAGGTGGTGGCATGCTCTAGTGCCGAGGCGGAGTATAGAGTTATGAGAAGGCTGACCGATGAATTGGTGTGGCTGCAATCTCTCCTCAAGGACTTAGGTCAAGAAGCAAAGGAACCAACTATTATGCATTGTGACAACCAAGCTGCAATCCATATAGCATCCAGTCCATTTTTTCACAAAAAGGACCAAGCATGTAGAAGTGGATTGTCACAAAGTTCGTGAACGTATAGAAGAAGGAGTAGTTCTTTCGTGTTATACACCAAGTGAAGATCAATTGGCGGACATCTTCACCAAAGCTGCAAGTACCAAGGTTTGCAATCACATCTACGGTAAACTTGGTCTTGTGAGCTTGGATCGCCCTTGACTTCATGTCCTCTAACCCGAGTACTACACACTCTTTTTCCCTCGGCTAAGGTTTTGTCTCAAGTAGTTTTCCTGACTGAGATTTTTAATGAGGTGTAGTGTTCGGGTTTCCAAACTAAGTATTCATTCTTTGCTGCTTAGCTTGAGAGGGAGTATTAGTCATGTCTATCTTGACCGAACATGTTATTATGCAAAAATAGGGTCAAAGAAAATAAATGTGTAAAAGGAGGGACAAAAGAAAATAATATGCAAACGAAGGAACAAAAGAGATGAGAATTGTTTGGGTCAATATGACCGTTGGTGGAAAGAAGGGAAGGATTGTCGTTCACATTGCGTGACAAAGACTCTTCTTGACCATTGAAGCTAAAGACAAAAGTGGTCCACACACCTTTTGGGACCACTTTTACTTTCTCTTTCTCTATGTATTTAAATGTAAAACCTCCTTTAATATCGATGAGAAAAACAATTTCAATCTCTAATACTCTTTGATTCTCTATCTTATTCTCTCTTATTCCACAATGAATCTCGATCTTCGATGATTTTTTCTTACAAGTTCATTTGGATATAGACTCGCGAGAAGACTTTGGTGAATCAATTCATGTGAGAACTAGTTTTGGAGAAAAGGCGAAGAACACATAGTTTGGTCCGATCTTCCTTAGGAATCCTTGACTAAAATTGATCTCGGATCTTTGTCTCGAATACTCAAAGAGATAAAGTCGGCTAAAACTCAAGACACAAGCTTGAAAAAAAAACATTTTTTACATAATACTTTGATAATAACTTGAAAACACACAAAAGAATGACTTGATTTTATAAAGTCTCAAGTCTACAACGGCCCTTAACACAAAATAGGAAGGAAATAACTTAGAATAAATGATAAAATGAACAAGTCATAAAGTTCATCGATCTTGGAGTCGCTGGATAGATTTGATGATCGGCCGGATATGAAAAGTCTTCTAAAGAAAGAATTCGCCTAATCCTATGAGTGTTGGAGCACGGTATTACTTCCTTATATGCTTCTAATTGGTTAAAATATTCTCCTTGTCGCCACATATAAGTCTGAAGTCTATTGAGACAAGTAGTTCTCGGACTTTCATTAAACATAACTAAATCAAACTATCTTCTTGATTGGAGCATATATGAAGGATCAGGTAGTTTTTTCAAGCGTTCTTGAGCTTGTTTGAGCCATAGAAGACCCAGGAATATTGTCCAAGTAGTCTAAAGGTAAGGCCACATTTTACTTGGCATGTGGAGTTTGGCCTTGTTGCGCAGTTGGATTCATTGCGGATCCACCAACATGCAAAATCCATATCTTTTACCTCAGATCTTTTTTGGGCTGATTTCACTTCTAGAAGGTACATGAATGAATCTAGAATCCATGGAATATTTATTTGTAACTTGGTCTGTTTTGGATCGGCTGTAAATCTTTGAAAAGTTATCGCATGTCCTGACTGGTGTCCGAAATTGGCAACTGAAGTCTTTGTTGTATCTTCGTGGTGCCATGACTGAGATGTGATTGTTATAAGCTCTTCAAGGTCCTCTAGATTATGTTTAGTCTTCATGTTAGACTCCGCCAAGTCATGTTGGTTAGATTACTTCTCGTCTCAATTTTCTCGGATTGGATCGTCTTTGCATAGATTATTGTGCGCGAGGAGCCCATCACAAATGGTGAGATTAATGAGCTAGAAAGAGGTTTATGGAGATCAAAGTGAATGGTTAAATTTTGTAGGAGTAATTGAAATTAAGGAGAATTGGAGTTTATATGTTATCGAGAGTTACATAGTGGGACTATCTCTAACCTAGGACTAGTAATGGCCTAGGGCCCACTATTTTTAGGGAAACTTTTTAATTTTCTTAGTAAATAGATTATTATTTTTATGTCCCACTTTTATGTTTTCATTAAGTAGATCAACATATTTAGGGGTCCTTTATTTTATTTTCTTTATTAAATGGGCCACTATTCTAAAAACTTTTTTATTATTTATTATTTGGATCAACATTTGAAAAAAAAATTTCTTATTTTTAATAAATCGGTCCATAGTAAAAAATTTATAAAGAAAGAAATTTTTTTTCTCTCTCTTTCTTGTATATCATGAAAATTGGTTTTATCTCTTTCCTGGATTTGTGAGATTTATTATTCAGGTTTTATCTAGGACCCTTAAAATTGTTAAGACAGAACTAAGTGGAACTTGTTACTTTTGAGAGTAAGTAGGTGAAAAACTGTGTTGTTGACAAATTTAGGCTATTATATTCTCCAATTGATGTCATTTTAGATCTTTAAATTTTGATAATATTGATATGTAAAGATTTGTATGAACGCAAGTTCTACAATTGGGCAAACTGATAATCTATGAAGAAATTACATAAAATAAATCGATAAAATAAATAAATATAGTATACCAATACAAGAATTAGGAATGAGATTTGCAGAGGCGAGATGAATCTTTTTCCTTAATTTTGTAAACACCTTGTAGTGTGACAGATGCATGGCGTTCCGAATCTCAGGATACAATTGCAACTATTATATCTTGCACGACCCAAGAACTTAATCTAAGGAACGTTTTCTGTGTTGTACTCTCATAGAAACAACCCATGAAAAAAAAAATAAAGTGAAGAGATTGTTGATATATTCATATCTATGTTCTCCAAAATGAATGAGAGATATGATACTTTATATCTCTATTGTTATGGTCTATAATGCTCATTTATCTCAATTAATTTTGGGCCATTAAGATCAGTTGTGGAGTTACAAAATTGATGAAAATCAATTCACAAATTATACAGAATACTTGACTTTTGATCAAGTTTCTTTTCTTTGACAAAATAGAGTTTTTTACTTTTAAACAAATTAAAATTTATGTAGTGATCAAGTGCACAAATAATAATTTGATATAAAATATGTTATTTAACATTGTTATGACTTCTCCACAATATAAGCTAGTCAATTTTGTGCATTTCAAGCAACAAACATTAGACAAACATTTCTCATTCACACGAACTTAAAATTGAGTTCCAACAATCTCCCACATGAATAGAAATGACTCTAAACATATGCATACTCGAAAAAAGGACTTTTAAGAGTAGAATCTTAATTCTGTAAACTTTTGTTTATGCATATTGCACTAACGAAAACTAATTTTGTGAAGTGTTTTTGTCATGATAACAAGAACTAGAGATTCATTGTTTTGAATCAGATTTACCTCTTGGGAATGTAATTGGTTTTTTTGTTTCTTATTTAAAATAAAATATGAGACTAATCAAAATTTGGTTCCATTTCTTTGATTTCTAAAAGGAAAAAAAGAAAGAACAAGAGAAAAAGAATTTCCAAAAGGGAAAAAATAAAACAAAAGAAAAAGAACACCTTCATGGTGAATTCTTTTGTTCTTGATCAAATTTCATTTTGATTTTCAAGTAAGTCAGAGATTCATACGAACATGTGTTGATAGAAAGGTAAGTCTTTCAAGTATTGAAGAACAGAAAAAAAAACACACTTTTTTGTGTAAAAGTTAAACGTAATCAGTTTAACCGTTTTCTTCTTATTTTCAAGGTTTTTCGAATTTGATGAGCAATAAGAAAACAATAAGACTAAACCAGGTTTCATTTCTTTGTATTTATAAGCATATGCTTAGTATTTATCAAAAATGCATACCTTTGGAGGAAACAAAAAAAATTAATACACAAAATACGTGTTCTTGTTTCTTACTCAACTTGATTTTCAAGTCAAAGAGAAAAGTTATTAATCATATGTGTCTTGACGAGATTTAATTTCTGGTTCAAATTAAGTGAATTCGGTTTCAATTGATTTCTATTATTTGGTCCGGTTCAAGTTAAGTGAACCCGGTTTAAATCGATTTATTTAATAGCCAAGGTCAAATCCTGGTTAGACAATTTCAATTTAAATTTCTCAATACCCAAAATTAATTTTGGTTATAAATGATTGTGTTTTGGTTTCACAAACCAATTATATTTAATATACTCAATGTATTGAGAATTAAAGTAATTTCTAAAACTACTTGAAAGTGTGGGGGTAGCAAGTATATATATATATATATATATATATATATATATATATATATATATATATACAAGAGAAACCAATCTTGACACTATGGTAACCCACTTGGGTATAAGTCAGGCAATGCATAATCTCGATAATGGTCAATCTTATACGACGATGACATAAAATCATTAAGCAATTGATCTCAAACAGAATTATCTCAAAAGATAATATCTAAGTGGATGATAACCTAGGATCCACTTGTTAAATGTGTGTCATGAGATCAAATTATAAATCATCAAGAGGAATGGGTTGAAACCCTATGACTAAAGAGGCTGCTTAATGGTGACCCTACCTATGTGACTGGAGATCCCAAGATCTAGGTTCAAAGGAAAAACAAATTCAACCAGAATCTGATAAGTACATTGAAAGACTCATGTCTTACCCAATTCCTAGGATGATTAGCAGTGCTTCATGTATGTGTAGAGGATAATCATTTGCTTTTAATGGTTTGGTCATGGCTTTGAGATATAAGTAGAATATTAAAAGATGCTCCTTCAAACAAAGCTAATGAAAAATTACCTTGGGAGTGTGAAATGGGGCCGTTTCTAAGAGAATTAAGGTTATGCTATATTCTCCAAATTCACTCATGATTAACGAGGCATGTTCACGGCCAAAATGAACATAATAGAGAACCTAGTTCTATGAGAAAATGAAGTTGTGTTATAGTTGTTGTCTTGTTTATATCAAAGTTTGGAAGGTTCAAGCCATCATGTTCACTTTCTAGTCGAGTAAATACGATAACTATTAACAATGATTGGTTCAAGGCTGCAAAATGCTACCAACTTATATAAAGTGGATTTTTTGTTTGTACTCTTAAAAGTCCTTTTTTAAGTCTGCATGTGTTTAGAGTCATTTCTATTCATGTGGGGGATTGTTGGAACTTAATTTGAGTTTGCGTGAATGAGAAATATTTGTCTAATGTTTGTTGCTTGAAATGCATAAAATGGACTAGCCTATATTGTGGAAAAGTCATAACAAGGTTAAATAACCTATTTTATATCAAACTATTATTTGTGTACTTGATCACTACATAAATTTTAACTTAGTTACCAGTAAAACGCTCTCTTTTGTCAAAGCGGAGAAACTTGGTTAAAAGTCATGTGTTTTCTATAATTGATGAATTGATTTTTATCAATGTTGTAACTCCACAATTGATCTTAATGACTCAAAAACCAATTGAGATTAATGAGCATTGTGGACTATAGTAATAGAGATATAAAGTCTCATGTCTCTCATTCATTTGGAGTACATAGATATGAAAAATATCAACAATCTCTTCACTTTCTTTTCTTTTACTTTTTTACGGTTTGTTTTCATGAGAGCACAACACAGAAAAAGCGTTTGTTAGATTATGTTCTTGGGTTGTACAACACATAATAGTTGCAGTTGCATCCGTTACACTACAAAGCGTTTACAGAATTAAGAAAAGAGATTCATCTCGCCTCTGCAAATCTTATTCCTAATTCT
>JAKUCM010005226.1:0-24751 GCA_023374145.1 Lepidium sativum | reverse complement strand
TTATTTGCATGAGAACAAAAAAAGACATACCAACTAAGCAATGATTAAGAAAAAAATAGACAAATGTGAAAAAGATTAGTTATTTAACAAAGGTGGATATAAAACTGCATATGAAATTTTTACTTTTAGCTTCATACATATTCAAGTAATAATTGTACAAGTTATACATGTATTACTCGACCCAAATCCAAATTCGACAAATTCTTTCAAAATATATTCGAAAGTTATTTTTTTTCTTTTGTCAACATTGAGCCACAAATGACAAGCGGGGAGACTCGATCCCAGAATGTGCAAGTGCGCATGTCTCTTGTGGACTTACCACCTGCCACTAGGCTAAATGTCACTTGTTATTCGAAAGTTATTTAAAATATATAAAAATATTGACTGTTTTTATTTTGAACATCCCTAATATAAAAAAATCCGAATATATGAATCAAATTTCAGATGAATCTCATATGGTGGATACTAGTTTGATGCTTAATAAGTGATAGCTGGATAAGTGCCAACTCTAACAATAAATAAAAGAGATGAACCAAAAAGACATGAAACCAAAACATATCTTTTATGGACGCATAATCTCTCTGCTTGGCACGCGCTTTCATTGCTTCATGCATTTTAAATTTATATTTTGATTTTTGTCATCATTCTTGTTAGCTTTTCTTCTTTGGTATTCCGGAGATATGGGCAAATACCTATTCATCTCTAAGAATAAATATCGACGACTAATTTGATTCCAAATATTAACGAAACTAAACTAGTCGATCTGCAACTGCACATCTCCAAAATATGCATGTTTGTTTTTCAAATCAATACTAAACTATATGTTATGCCCAAATTTGTAGCAAAACACAATTATAATCACATTTGATCAAATATATGTTATGCCGAAATTTGATCAAATATATTTTTGAAATTTTGTATACTTCAAAAGACAATCTCTCTCTATATATATATATATCCATAGAATGTGTTTTACATTCTGGGCTTCCAAATACAAAAGGTTCATTGGGCAAAGATAGATCAAACTAAAGCAAATGCCTAACAGGCTGAATAAAGATTTCCAAACAATGGAAAGAAGAATGGACTTCTTAGACAGGAAAGGCCCAATACTATTAAAATAGTGAAATAGGCCCAGGCTCAAACCTTTGAAGTAGGCCCAGGAACTTTTTATTTCTGTAGTTTTCGTGGCCTCCTTATAGAAGGACCTCTATAACGGCAATCAAAATTGCATTTTACATAGTGAATTGGTGGTCGAGACCATCGACCATTCCGGTTACAGAACCATCCAATCAGATCTTAATGGCTTGATGGCTTTGTTAGCAAGCGCAAGACTTACTTAGCCAATAAGGCCTTGTTGAAGCTTTCAATATCACGAAATCCAAGTCCACCTTCATTTTCTCGTAAACTCATACGTTTCCAGGAAATCCAAGTCATTGATCGTTCTGATCAACTTTTGTTCCACCAATAATCTGACAGTTACTCTACTGGTTTCTATTATATCAATTTTAATTGGTGTATCTGTTTTTGTCTTTTCCAATTCTTTCATAGGAATTGCTTCCCCTCATTTCTTCAAAAATATAGCTGAATTGATATAAGATTTTTATATTAACCCTGTTTACAATATTAACAATGGACTCACTAGTCATTCCTTTTTTATTCCTCTTTCCCCATGCAGAGATGCTGGTAGTGGAAGAGCTCTACAAGGAAGCTGTTGTGAACACTGACCGAAAACTAATCATCTTCAATGGAGAACTTGACCGCATACGATCAGGCTGTATCCTTTTTTCTTCTCATTAATGAGACAGAGTGTGACTCTATTTCCATTTGCATCACAACTTGAGAGCCAAAAGAGAAGCTGAATCAAGAGAGAGACTCTTGTTTTCCTTAAAAGAGGGACACACCAAAAGACTATCCCAAGTTCTTTTACCCGAAACTGGCTGCACTGACCGAAACACTTCTTCCAAAGATGGAGACATTATACTACATCCACAATTTCAAGGGACAGAAAGGAGGTGTCCTTTTCAGGTGTTTAGCTTTTAGATTATATACCTACAAATTACTATCCTATTGTTCTTGATGTTTAGCTTTATCGTTTTGTACTTCGAATCGATCAGATGTTATCCTGGTCCTTGGCAAGTCCTGAGGAGAACAAGGAACAAGTGCATTTGTGTTCATCAGCAAAAAACAATGCCATCTCTTAAAGAAGTTGCCTTAAACATTCTTGCGTCTGCTTAAGATTCTTTGACCTGAATTTTCTTCATGTATATACTTGTAAGTACTTTGTTAATTATTGACGAGTTTTTGGGTGATATATGATTTATATACAAAATAGAATTTTGTAGCCTGGGACAAAAACTGGAACGGAATACAAGTATTCGGTTTGGTTCGCATCCGGGGAAAAAATCATTTGGTTCTAATATTTAAGTAATTGTGGTTCTTAGTTAGAATTCTTATCTTTTTTTTTTTGTTAACAGCAAATTATATTGGACCACAACTGGCCGGCCTAATATCCAAATTCCTATATAATGTAGGTGAAGTGACTCGATTTCTGATTATGCAAATGAATTGTCTTAAGTGGACTTATCGCCGATCACTAAGAGTTATTTGCCGGTTCGGATTGATAATCTCGGAACTAATATGTATTTTAAAATATTTTTGTTATTTTTGTTTACAAGTAAACACCTTTTCCTAATATTTGATGAATTTTGGTTACTAAAGTATACAAAACGCAAGTAACATTTAGCCTAGTGGCATGTGATAAGTCTACAAAAGGCATGCGCACTTGCACATTCTGGGATCGAATTCCCCTGCTTGCATTTGCAAGAATTTGGTTAATGAACCGGCCATTTGTGGCTTAGTTGAAAAAAAAAAAAAAAAACCTAACTATACAAAACTAAAATTTAGTCGAATACTCCTAGGTGTAATATGTTGTATAATCACGCGGGTGGGCCTCTATATTTACTGGGTAAAAATAAATTTCGGCTCATTAAGTAAAACGAACAACTAGGAAAATGACGAAATCACCCCCAAGCCCTAGTTCGAATTTATATAATTTTTCCGAGAAAATCGTCAGCCGCTCGAAGCTCATCACAGGTAAAAATGGTATCAGGATCAGGAATATGCTCGAAGCGCGTGGTAGTCGACGCGCGACATCACATGCTTGGTCGTTTGGCGTCGATCGTCGCCAAGGAGCTTCTCAATGGCCAAAAGGTTGTCATTGTCCGATGCGAGGAGATTTGTCTCTCCGGCGGACTCGTTCGCCAGAAAATGAAGTACATGAGATTCCTTCGCAAACGTATGAACACTAAACCATCTCATGGACCCATTCACTTCCGTGCTCCCTCCAAAATCTTCTGGCGTACTGTTCGCGGGTTCGTAAATCGATCTCTCACTCTCTGTGTAATCAGATTTTAGATTCAAAATCTTTGTACTGCAATATTGGTTCTTGTGCGTAATTGAAATCTCTATATGCATTTGATTCGAGTTAATAATCCTAGGAATTCATAAAAAATGTAATTGAATCTTTAGCGGTTCAATTCAAAGCTTTTGGAGTGTAGCTGTGTGAGATAGTTGCTGTATTGTGAGTTTGCAATATGATTTTAATGTCCACTGTTTTCACTTCAATTCATTTTAGAAATGATGATTTTAGATGAGTGAGATAGTTGCTGAATTTGTGATTTTGCAGTATGATTCCACACAAAACAAAGCGTGGAGCTGCTGCACTTGCTCGTTTGAAGGTATTTGAAGGAGTTCCTACTCCATATGACAAGATCAAGAGGATGGTCATCCCTGATGCTCTCAAGTTTGTGCCTTTTCACGCATTTACTATTCTCTTTTGTTTCTCTGCTTCTTGTATATGGTAATCACCCTTGTAACTTCTTCAGGGTCTTGAGGCTTCAAGCTGGCCACAAATACTGTCTCTTGGGCCGTCTATCTTCTGAAGTCGGATGGAACCATTACGACACCATCAAGGTACTTGTTTGTCTTCTCGTCTCCATTGCTCCCTTAACCACGTAGATTGTTTGTTTCTAGTTGATATTAGCAACTAGAGTGTGTCTTAGTTTTTTGAGTCATTAATGGTGTTGTTGGATGTTGTAATAAACAGGAGCTGGAGACAAAAAGGAAGGAGAGAGCTCAAGTGGTTTATGAGAGAAAGAAGCAACTTAACAAACTTAGAGCTAAGGCTGAAAAGGTCGCAGAAGAGAAACTTGGAACTCAGCTTGATATTCTTGCACCAGTCAAATACTGAGCTTATCAGTAGTAGTTTTGTCTTTTACATGTTGTGCCGACCAAATTCTTGTTTGTGTTTGTTACTTAGGTCTCGTAATGGAATCTGTACTCTCCAAATATTTTCTTTTTAAGAATTGGGTATTCCAAAAAAAAACCCTTAGTAATCACTATTTTGCAATTAAATCTTCCAACTAAGATAAAAGCACGTCGATATCATCAATTATGAAGTCGGGTAATCTAGAAAATTTGGTCGTTTTTATTGCACACAGCCCTTAAAGTGACATTAAAGCTTTCCCAAATATTAATTATCGTCTTATTTAGTGACTGGGAGACTTTATTATATAAAAATTTCCATAAAAGCTTTTGCCTTTATGAGAAAGCTTAAGGATGATGCATCGAGGGTCAGTGTTGAAGCCAAGCAAAACGTAATAATACTATTGTGTTTGAAGATTCTCCCTCAAGCATCATTCTCATAATCATTCTTAAGTATTGAGCAACAAATTTTTATTACTTTGCACTCAATTTTATTCACAAAATACATAATTTGTGAAGTCATTGTAGTTTAAATGTTGATAGATTATGAAGTTGACACTGTTAGTGCATTATAATCACTGAGTACAAGTACCTACAAATCGTCATCATTGACCCTTTCACATTCATATATAAAAAGAATGAATTCCGACACAAACTAAGAAACAAAAAAAAGCATTAAGTTATATTCTTCAGATATCAATCAGGAAACTAGAAGATGTTCTTTTGGATAGATTTGGTTTTGTTCAGTAGCTTTTGTTTATTTGGTTACTCCAATCCAGATAGTAACACTACAAGAAAGCAACACTAGATCCAACCGCGGTTCCGACGGGACGGTTACGGTCGGATATTTCTGACAACAAAACCGACAAATATCAATTGTTTTGACAAATTTCAAAACATGGTCAGTACCTCTCGGAAATTTCTGACCAATACCGACAACGTACATGTACCAACCGGTTTCGATGACGGTGGAAGGTCACGGTCGAAAATTTCCGACAGATTTTCCGACCACCACCGACAGCATAAAATTTCCGACACTTATCAACGATACCAGTACAAAACATTCTCTGTGTGTTGTTTTCATTTATAACCGAAAGTAGGTATATCGGTCAGTAGCCGTCGAAAACGGTAGGAAAGTGCATCTTTATAATCACAAACGATCTTTTGTAGTCTACACCTTCATTTTTCATAAAATACAACACAAAATGTCAAATATACATTTTCGGGCTTGGATGGATCAAGAAAGAAACGATCCAGAAACGGGGTTACTTACCGCATAGTATGCAGATGGAGTTTGCCGGATATCAAAGCATAACTCGTGAAACAGGTAAGATGTATTGTTCATGTCCTAAATGTAAAAATAAGAGATTTATTTAAGTTAAACAAGTCTGGATTCATCTTTATAGTAGATGTTCTATTAATGGGTATAAAGTATGGTACTCGCATGGAGAAGATCCATCTATGATTAATTTTGCTAACTAGTGCGAATATAGATGGTGGTTTAGGTAGAGGAGGAGCTATGCGTGAAGATGTAGAAAATATGGTTAATGTCAGAAGTTCTACTGAATGTTTTGATGGGGGTGCGGGTGTGGATCCGAGAGTTGATGGTGAAAACGTAATTGGTTCAATTTAGATGGTGAACGATGCATTCAGAGATAATATTTCTGCTTTTGAGGAGGGAACAAATAGAGGGGAAGAACAAAATCTTGAAGCACATAGTTTTTATAATATATTGGATGCAGCGAAGAAGCCGTTGTACGGTGGGTGTGAGGATGGCTTATAAGCAGATCCTAAGCTTTGTCTCATGTTTTTGTCTTGCCTACAACTATTTGATTTGATCTTTACGGAACAAATTTCTTAAGCTTATCGTGGAGGCTCAAGTTACACTGGTGCTTATAGCATATCATGGGTTTCAGACAACGATTAATATTGAAACAAGTAACACTAGTACAGTTACTTACATCGAAAGAACTTCTACTTCTAGTGTTTCTATCAGATTCTTCCCGGAGTCTCGAGGTCGAAAATGTTATAAGGTACCTGTGAGCTGGAAGAAGGACTTGTCCTCGGTTTTGATTCGGGCCAAATTCGTTTACAGAAACTATGATAGTCGGAACAGTCCTCCAACATTTCATATCTCTCTAGGAAGGAGAATCACTAGTACTGTGATATGATCTGGTCGGTTTACACATGAAGGAAGAAACGTCTTAACTCGGAGGAAGTGCATAACCAACATCGGAAAGAAGAGGACCAGACTCTAAGGACTGGTCACGGTCAAGAACTAAACTTAGTTAAAGGATAGAAAGCTTGTGATTGTAATCGAAGGAATGGATAATTGTATATAAGCAGGAATAGATTGTTATTATTTTTTTACGAAGATTATTGTGAAAAGAAAACTGTAACATTGTTTTACAGAGAAATAAAGAGAATTTTTCTTCGAATCTTGACTTTTCTCTTAACAATCGGTGCGGTGATTTACTGACTTCAATATCTCCGATGACGAGACCGCCAGAATTGCTTGATAGCAGTGAAACTATTGCTCGATTGAGGCTCATGATTTTCGCCTGGAGCAACTTTCAGAGCGATTGGGGAAGGTGGAACTGGGGTTGCAAGACTCAAACAAATTGGCGGAGGAACGCCATACTTCGCTGAGCAATCGTGTCGACACAATTCTTCACTTGCTTAGTCTGCCTCCTCCGGTGAAGAAATTCGATGATCCTCCTTCTTTGGGCGTCGGCGCATCGCAACCTTCTGCTCATCTTCCTGAACACGGGTTAGTAAATTTTTCAAATTCTTCCTCGCAACCAGTTCAAGATTGCAGTGCGATTAGTACTTCGTCACTAGCATCTTCTCTTACCAACCATGATACGTGTTTGAAGAAAATTGATCTTCCAATTTTCGATGGCTCAGACGCCCATACGTAGCTTAGCTTATTAGAAATATTCTTTCTTTTGAGACAGTATACTGATTCAGAGAAATTTAGTTTAGTCGCTCTAGGATTAACAGGTAGAGTGCTCAGTTGGTTCAATTGGGAGATTAATTGAGCTCCTTTCATAGATTGGGCAGACTTTCGGGGTAAATTCCTTCTCCGTTTTGGCCGCAGTAGCAATGTTTTTCCTGTCGATAGGCTCCACATTTTGGTTCAAGGTGACTCCATCGAGGATTATGTCGAGGAGTTTCAGCGTCTCTCTGCACCAATGACAAATTTAACAGAAAAACACCAAATTGCGACTTCAAGAAAGGTTTTAAACCGGAACTTCAAACCCTTTTACGTCTGTTAAAGCCACCTTCTTTACCTGAAATGATCAGTCTCGTTCTCGATATGGCTCATGATATCATGACCACAATGATTGGCGAGGCCTTGGATAAAGGTGGGCATAAGAGATCCTTACAAGGGTCGGGTACGCATTTGTTGCGTCCTACTGCCACAGAGGCACAACCTTGGAAGCTGAAGCCATACTCTCCTCAGGGTCCAAATGATTCAACATTACCTCGCAGCTATGTTTCTAATACTGCTCGTCACAGGGGTCGTAGGAACCTCTCACCAGCTCAGTATGAGGAGCGACAAAATAACAAGCTCTGTTTCCGCTGTGATGCTCCTTGGATTCCGGGTCACAAGTGCCCGAGGAGTGAGCTGCATGTCATGCTTTTGACGAGTGATTGTGATATATTGTTGTCCGAAGGTACGTTGGAGGAAATACGGATGAGGATATTGTTTTTCAGCCACAATGTTGGAAATTATCGCTTAGTGTGTTTTAGGGGCTGATACACCGTGGACTATAAGAGTTCGAGGTTTGGTCGGGAAAACAAAAGTAGTCATTCTTCTGGATAGTGGCGCTAGCCACAACTTCGTTTCCCCAACAATAGTAACCAAATTAAAGCTCAAATCTCGTGTACTTTCAGGTTGTGAAGTATCATTGGGTACAGAAGTAAAGGTCAACTGTCAAGGTGTTTGTCAGAGAGTACTGTTTTCGGTTGTTGACACTGTTTTTGAGACTGATTTTATTTCCTTGGAATTAGGCTCTGTCCACTTCATATTAGGCATGCAGTGGTTGCGCACTCTTGGCAGATGTGAATGTGATTTTGAGGAGCCATGGATCTCATTCCGGTATCATGGTAAACGCGTCGCTCTCCTTGGTGATCCGGAGCTACATGAGTTGCTGCATCCTTTGACTAGGTTCCGCAACAGCTCGTCCACAGAGTTTTGTGCGGTTAAACATGTATCTTTATCTATGTTGTCAGGTGATACTTCTTCTTATTCACAACAATTACTCAATGACTTATTGACATCATTTGTTGTGCTGTTTAAGGATCCTTCTTCACTGCCACCTCTTCGAGGGCACGGACATTCTATCTCGTTGAAACCTGGTATGAATGTTGTGTCAATACGTCCCTATCATTATCCACACGCTCAGAAAGAGGAGATGGGCAGTCAAGTTCAGGATCTTCTGTCCAAAGGTCTAATTCGACCAAGTCGCAGTCCATACTCGAGTCCGGTGCTGTTAATTCCAAAAAAGGACAAGGGTTGGAGGTTGTGCGTCAATTACAGAGCATTGAATAGAGCCACAGTTCCAGATAAGTATCCCACATCTGCTATATATCAGTTATTGGATGAATTGAAAGATGCTTGTGTTTTTTCCGAAATTGGAATTGCGTTTTGGGTACCACCAGATTAGAATGAGTGAACAGGATGTTGAGAAGACCGCATTCAGGATATTTGATGACCATTACGAGTTCTTGGTTATGTCCTTCGGCTTAACCAATGCACCGACCACTTTTCAGAGATTAATGAATGAATTATTCCGACCTTTTCTTCGGAAGTTCACACTCATATTTTTTTATGATATCCTCGTATATAGCCTGTCTTTTTCTGAGCATATTGACCACCTTACTAAGGTTTTTCAGGTTTTACAAACGCAGCAGCTGTTTACGAACCAAAAGAAGTGTATGTTTGTGCAGAACATAATTGAGTACTTGGGTCATATTATATCATCGGAGGGTGTCTCTACAGATCCGAGTAAAAATGAAGCTACGGTGAAGTGGCCGACACCTCGGACTGTGAAGACATTGCGTGGATTTTTAGGCCTCACGGGTTATTATAGGCGATTTGTACGTCTTTATGGCAGTATCGCACAGGCCTTGACGTCCTTGTTACGCAAGGACAAGTTCATTTCGACGGAGCAGGCACAACACGCATTTGACACATTAAAGAAAGCTATGTTAGAGGCTCTGGTGTTGTCCCTGCCCGACTTTACCAAGCCATTTATAGTTGAGGTTAATGCATCGGGATGTGGGGTTGGGGCTGTGTTGTTGCAAGGCAACGAAATCCTATCTACGAACGAGAGCTTATGGCAATTGTCCTGTCAGTTTTGAAGTGGAGACACTACTTGTTTGGAAGGCCATTTATTGTACGCACCGACCAGAAAAGCTTGAAGTCTCTCTTGGATCAATGCGAAGTCTCTATGGAATACCAGTTCTGGCTGACTAAACTTTTGGTCTCTTATTTCACGATAGAATACAAGCCTGGCATTGAGAACAAGGCAGCTGACGCTCTGTCTCGCAGTATGGCCTTACTAGACGCATTGGACTCTGATTCCTTGCGGGCTCTCACAGTTCCGAGAACTCTGGAACTCTCCAAATTGTTTCAGGAACTTGACACTAATGCAGAGCTCCAAGAATTACGACAGCAGTTCACTTCTGGCCAGTTATCACCACATATACTTCATTCAGAATGGCCATCTTCATTATCGTAGACGCTTAGTAATCTCGGGTACATCTGATTTTATTCCTCTTTTACTGCATGAGTATCATGATTCCTTGCAGGGAGGTCACGCGGGAGTTTTGAAGACCCTGAAACGGATACAGCTCCAATTCCATTGGAAAGGCATGAAGGCTCACATCGAGCGTTATATCAGTGAGTGTCTAGTTTGTCAGACACACAAATACAACACACTGAGTCCCGCAAGTTTGCTACAACCACTTCCGATTCCTGTTCAAATTTGGTCACATATCACCATGGATTTTGTAGAAGGGTTACCATTGTCCTCGGGAATGAACGTGATATTAGTTGTGGTCGACTGTCTTAGTAAATATGCGCATTTTTTGGCATTGAGACATCCATATACAGCAGTGGATGTTGCAGCTCGCTTTACTAAGGATATAATCCGTCTTCATGGTGTTTCAGAATCAATTGTGTCTGATTGGGACAAGACTTTCCAAAGCTCCTTTTGGAAGGAGTGTCATCGGCTGTCACATACAAAGTTGCGATTCACTACTGCCTACCATCCGGAGTCTGATGGACAATCTGAGGTAGTAAACCGTACATTAGAAACCTACCTCCGTTGTTTCACGTCCTCTCAACCAAAGCGGTGGTGTCAGCACCTTCACTGGGCAGATTTTTGGTATAATACCTCTTACCATACTGCACTTAAAGCCACCCCATTCAAGGTCGTGTATGGCAGAGAGGCGCCTTCCATTGTCCCTTATGAACATGGCTCTACGATGAACTTTCACTTAGAAACATCGCTGAAGGAACGTGACGCATTGCTCCAGGAAGTGAAGCAGCACCTTTTGCGAGCACAGGAAGTAATGCATAATGCAGCCAATAAACACCGTCGCACTTTGGAATTCCAGGTTGGTGACAGAATTTACCTCAAACTTCGTCCTTATGGACAGCAGTCTGTGATGAAGAGGGTCTGTCACAAGCTCTCGGCACGCTTTTACGGCCCCTTTGAATTCAGGGAACGCATTGGTAAAGTAACTTACCGATTAGCTTTACCTCCCCAGTCACGGATTCACCCGGTGTTCCATGTGTCCCTGCTGAAGCCAGCTCTCGGGGTCTCTAGAGAAGTCCACAAGTTGCCAGAGGCGTTTAACCAGGCTGCAGAATTTGAATTCCGACCTCTTACTATCCTTGATACTCGTTATAATGATGATGGGAAGCTTGAGGTCATGATTGAATGGCAGGGATTACCACAGTCGGAAAGTAGTTGGATGCTCATGCGGGAAATGGTCAATTTATTTCCAACTTTCACACTTGAGGACAAGCTCGTTTCGAAGGGGCGGGTAGTTGATATGCCCTGGTCGGTTTACACACGAAGGAAGAAACGTCTTAACTCAGAGGAGGTGCAGAAATAACATCGGGAAGAAGAGGACCAGACTCTAAGGACTGGTCACGGTCAAGAACTAAACTTGGTTAAGGGATAGAAACCTTCTGATTGTAATAAAAGGAATGGATAATTGTATATAAGTAGGAATACATTGTTATTACTTTTTTACGGAGATTATTGTGAAAAGAAAATTTTTACGGAGATTATTGTGAAAAGAAAATTGTAACATTGTTTTACAGAGAAATAAAGAGAATTGTTCTTCGAATCTTGACTTTTCTCTTAACATACTGTTGATCTTAGAACTAATGATCGTTGGATTGAAGAGTTGGTTTGGTCAGTCAACAATGATTATCTTTTGTTTTGATTGCTCGCGGTTAAAGGGAGAAGCATTTCTGTTATCTCTTCTCTAGAAGTACGGCCACTTCCATTAGGTGCTTACAAAAACAGCCTGAAGGGTTCATTCAATATAATTCTCAGGAAAAGTTACCGAATCAATAGCGGATACACAAATGGGTCTATCCAGTAAGAATTCTTAGACTCTGATCCCTGTCTCTAATTTTGCTTCTTTGGTGTGTGTGTTTATTGAATGATCTTGGTGAGTTCTGCTGAATTGCAGGTACCCTTCAGATCCATATCATCGAATATGGGATCCGGATCAAAGCTTTTCACCCTTTCACACCACTTTTAGCTTCGGTAGACTCTCAAAATTGAATAACTTTAACAACTACAGAGAATCCACCAGCTTCTGTTCTTCAGACTGCCAGAATTCTTGCTTGCAAAGACAGTTTCTCATATACACTTCCTTTGCATACACGAGGAGATTACTACATCATCCTCTACTTTCTGGAATATCCTCTCTCCCCTTCTTTTAGTGTAATGATCAATGATGGAGTCAAACAATCTGATTATACTGTGTCCAGTTCACAAGTTAGTACGTTGTACCATACCCAACAAAGAATCAGCAAGATAAACGTAACCCTCGGAAAAGTCAATGTTCAATCCTCAGGTTAACGCTCTTGAGGTGTATGAAATACTTCAAATCCCTCCCGAGGCTTCTTCTAGCACAGGTACTCTCTGTTCGATTTGGCATGGTTAGAGCAAATTCCCACCAAAGTCATTTCACCATTAAAATTATTCTTTTTCAGTTTCCGCACGTAAAGTCATAGAGCAATTTTCCGGGCAAGACCTTCAATGGCAAGACGACCCCTGCAATCTGCGTCCTTGGAACCACATTGAATGTGAAGGAAGCCGTGTAACATCATTGTAAGACAATCCTCACCATATCCATTGCTTTCAACATTCCTTGATCTAAGCTCAATTTTTCTTCTTTTGGCTGTCAAGGTTCTTTCACAAATCAACCTGAGGTCCATTAGTCCCACACTTGGAGACTTGCTCGATCTCAAGACACTGTAAGTCAGCAATTCTTCAACATTGTAAGACTCTTGTGTATACATGTGTTTTATCTCGAGTGTTCTCTTGCAGTGAATTGCATAATACATCACTCACTGGAGCAATACAGAACGTAGGCAGCCTTCAGCATCTCCAGCAACTGTAGTTCTCAATTGTACTGAATACACAAATATACTATGTTTCTTGTATCATGTGAAGGCGTTTAAAAAAATCTCCAGGAATTTGAGCTTCAACCAATTAAAATCTTTTGGCTCTGAACTGGAAGATCTGGTTAACCTTGAAGTTCTGTAAGATATCTTATACTGAACTTTCTGGATACACGTCCGCTTTTTATTGGAGCATTGAAAGTTATTCTTCATACTCTGAAGGGACCTGCAAAACAACAGCTTACAAGGATCAGTTCCTGAAAACTTAGGACATCTGAAGAAACTTCGTCTCCTGTAAGTATGCATTTTGATCAAGAAGTAGCTTGTACATAATATCCTTACACAAAGAATGACCTTTCTGTTACTTTTGATCAGGAATCTAGAAAAAAATAACTTAGTAGGATCCTTGCCACAGTCTCTTAACCGAGTGGGTCTAGAAGTCAGGTATACAATATCTGTCTCAGTATTTGCTACAATATTCTGCTCACGTGTCGTAGTATTACTAAAATTGATGTTTATCAGGACAACGGGAAATCCATGACTTTCATTCTCTTCATTATCGTGCAACAATATCTCTTCAACAGTTGACATACCAGAAGTCACTATCCCTACCAATAAGAAACACAAGAAGCAGAACCGTATAGTGATCTTGCTTGGAGATTTTGGAGGAGCCTTGCTTGCCACCATCCTCGTCCTTTTTATCATGTCTATCTGCACAAGGAAACAGAGAAACAAAGAGAAAGAGAGATCACTTGTATGGAAACAATGCTTTCTCTTTGCCCCACAAAGTATTGGCTTCATAATTCTGAATATATATCATTAACATCTGATCAGGAGCACAACTGAAGATGCAGAACTGGACTTCAAGAATCTTTTCTCACAAAGAGATCAAGTCAGCAACAAGGAATGTCAAGGAGGTGGTTGGCCGTGGTAGTTTTGGGGCTGTATACCATGGAAAACTAGCAGATGGGAAACAGGTTGCAATCAAAGTACGATTTGATAGAACACAACTTGAAGCTGATTCTTTCATCAATGAGGTTAAGCGCCCACACCTTCCTCCCAAAACTACCGTCCATATTTGAATGCCATGCTTTCGGACAAGGATGCATTCATATGTACTGATCTGAGTGATGAGATCTAAAAGTCTCCATTTGTACTGTATACGTTTAGGTTAACCTTTTGTCTCAAATCCGCCTCCAAAATCTAGTTACCCCCGAGGGCTTCTGCTACGAATCAAAACGACAAATACTAGTTTATGAGTATATGCCTGGTGGATCATTAGCTGATCACCTTTACGGTTTGAAAATCCGTAAGTGTCTAGCAAATGCTCATCATCCTTTTTCCAAAGCATCTTCTCACAAAGCTATAGCTTTTTGTACTATTTTGCTTCTGCAGGTCCACGTAACAAAAGGCTTTCATTGACCTGGGTTTCACGACTAAAATTTGCAGTTAATGCTGCAAAAGGTATATCTTCAACGTCTATCATTGCTGTCACAATACCAGAACACAATTAATTCTGGCAGATAGTAACATTTTTGTCTTATTCATGCAGGATTGGACAACCTGCACAACGGAAGCGAGCCGAGAATTATAAATCGGGATGTAAAGAGCAGTAACATACTTCTAAACAAGGATATGAACGCCAAAGTTTCTGACTTTGGCCTATCAAAACAATTTACAAAAGCAGATGAATGCATCTCATGTTACTACTGTTGTTAAAGGCACCACAGGCTACCTTGACCCTGAGTAAACTCTTCTCTAATTTCTCTCAGTCTTTGTGATGGATTAGCAGCTCCATTAGCTAATCATCGATCACACTTTTTTCATTCCAGATATTACTCAACTCTGCAGCTGACAGAGAAAAGTGATGTCTATAGCTTCGGTTCTGTTGGAGCCCATCTGTGGAAGAGAACCCTTAAGTCACTCAGGATCACCAGATTCCTTTAACTTGGTCTTATGGGTAAGATAAACATGCTTTTGTCCCCCTTTTCTCTCTCAGTATCTGCGTACTCGGTGTCATAAAAGATAGAAATACTTAAATGCAGGCCCGGCCAAACTCACAAGCAGGAGCATTTGAGATTGTGGTTGATATCTTAAAGGATACATTTGATCCAGCGAGCATGAGAAAAGCTGCTTCGATTGCTATAAGATGTGTGGAGAGAGATGCATCTGACGACCGTCTATTGTAGACGTTTTGACTCAATTGAAAGAAGCATACAGCCTTAAACTCTCATATCTAGCTGCTTCTGCACATACAGACTGATGACACATAACACAAACAAGAGTATATAACTACACTTGTATTCATTCTAGTATATTTTCGTTTGTCATACAAAGTTTTGTAAATAATCTGAAAATGTATTTACCCTCATACTAACTACCTTTTCTCATTAAAACAAGGAGAAGAATGCTAGATCATATATACCAGAAAATTGAGGTCTATTCCTCTGCTAAAAATCTGGCTTCTTTGTCACAACTTGGGCTTCACCAACGGATTCGACAACACCATGAAGCTCCTTTACATGGTTTGTCATGCCACTGATTCTGTAAGCCTTGACCATTGTCCTGTATGTAATTTTATCAGGTTTAAATCCCTTCTTTTCCATTAGTTCGAGAACACCTTTCATCTCTGCAAACTTTTCCATCCTCCCGTAAGCATCTACAAGACAGTTAAGAAACACAAGGTCCAACCTTATGTCTGAATTCTCAATGAAACGCAAGACTCCCCCAATTTTATCCGCTTTACCAGCTCTTCCATAAGCACGAACAAGAGAACATAGTGTAACACAGCTTGGTTTAATTCTCTCTGATTGCATTAGTCTGAATAAATATTCCATTTGTTTTAAGTCTCCAGCCCTCCCAAACGCGTCAATGACCACATTGTAGGTGACAATGGTCCACGAATAGTGATACTTCTGCATGTATTCCATTACAGCACTCATCTTCTTGTAGTTTCCTGTTTTCCCATATGAATCAAGGAGGATATTGAAGGTTCTGATGTTGGGTTCAATCCCAGAGCTCTGAAACTTCTCATAACATTTCTCCATCATTTCTATCTGTCCATTTCCCCCAAAGGCTCTAATAGTTGAGTTCATGGTCCAGGAATCAGGCTTGCAGTCATCCTCTCCAAGCATTTGGATAAGTGTCGATTCCATCTCCACAAACCTTCCAAAACAAAGAAATATCTCAGTTCATCAATGCTTTGATCGAAAGCATTGTCAAATTCAAGGACTCATTCCATCCCCGCAAGTGTTCTCATTTGAATGGAATGAAAAAAAAAACAAGGTTTTTAAACATTCCACGTTTGGCATAATTCAAAAAAAATTGTAACCATTAAAGATCACATGGGAGATATGGAGTGAGTGCAAGTTGCTATAGCAAAATGAAATTTCAAAGTGCAAAACAGGTTGGTGAGTACATTTTTGCTTTCCCATATGCATCGATGAGGGTATTATAAGTGATGGTGTTGGGGTTAATACCCTGCCTTCTCATATCAGAAAGCAGAGCCTGAACCTTGTCAAAGGCGAAAACCTGAAGAAACGACTTAATGAGGATAGAATAGGTGTGCACATCCGGCTGACAGTTATGAGTAGTCTTCATTCGTTCCAGAAGAGTAAACGCAGCATCAAAACGGCCACTCCTGCTATAAGCAGATAGAAGTGCGGTGTACACTTCATGATTCACCACACAGCCTTCACTGACCATTGCTTGAAAGAGTTCATGAGCCTTTTCTGGCTGTTTGCATTTTCCAAGCATGACAATGAGCTTTACATAGATGCCAACGTTTGGTTTGTACCATAGCTGTTCACGCAACAGTTCAAACACCTACAGATACACCAACACTATTTTCTAATTACAGACACACAAACTCAACACTTCCCTTGCAAAAATACGAGAGACAGACTTTGCCTTTACTTGTCACATTAAACCATTACCCTTAACATCAATTTCAAAACCCAAAAGGAAAATCAAAGATATAAGTTCAATATTTAGCAAATAGAACTGAGTTCCTCAACATTCAGCTTATCAAAATACACAACCTGAAGCTACTATAAGTATAATCCTCTCTTTCAAAATTTCAGCTTATCGCATTCTATAGCCACTCATAATCAATACGCAAAAATTAACTCTATTAATGCCATAAATAAACGACACAAACCAAAATTTCGATCGGAGTATGTATACCTGAAGCGCAGATTCCCATCTGAGAGCTGTAATTCTTTCGTGAAGAGACTCAAGCACTGTCCTTGGAAGCAGTTTCTTCGAGCCTTTTTTCTTCTCAATAATCGCCTTAGTAGCTTCTCTTCGTAGTATTAACGATATCGCTTTCCTCGACGCAATCTTCGTGTTCACATCCTCTTTACTCTCCTTCGAATCAATCTCCTTCACGTCCTCTGTATTCATCAGCCATTTGCTTTGCCTCGTCTCTCTAAGCGAGCTATTGTTGCTCTTATCAGAAGAAATAGTATGTTTAGGCTCGCGCTGGGAGATTGAGACACATCGTACTGTAACAGTTCTATCCGCCGGCCGGCGGTTAAATGCCGACGGGAGAGGATGCGCGTGGCTCGTGGAGGTCGAGAGCGAAACCATATGAACCATCTCGAGAAATTTGAAGGATCAGACTTTACAGAAAAAAATACAGAGAGTAGATTGAAGTCTAATGGACTTTACTAATTGGGCCAGGCCCATATAACTTTAAGTCTTTAACTGCTAGCTAATGAAATAGTCAACTCAAAAAACCAAAGTCAACAAAAACGAATGAACAAACAAACACTGTTTTTAAGACATCAACATCATAGCAAATTAATCATGTACTTGAATTCGAATATGATTGATTTGATTGATGTCAATATATAGTCATAAATGTTTTGTGTTTTGTGGATATCTCTAGGGCTTTCAAGTGAAGATCTTTAGACTCTAGGTTAGGTATAATGAATTTTAGATTTACGATGGTTCAATTTTTTTTGACCTTATTGAATTAGTGATTCAGCACAAAGTAGAGTTTTTAGATGATTTTTAAGCAAATCGTAGCAATCCTAATGTAATTTAAACCTTATCAAATCTAGATTATTCAAAAGTTTTCCTTTGAATTTGATTTCATAACATACAACATTTCGTTGCAACAAGATTTTGATTCTCAGGTAACATTAAGAACCAGAGACTTTATACAAAAAAAAAAGTCCTAACACATGGCTACAGATCCTTAAGTTGTTACTAAAGATACCAAAACAGACAAGAACATGATTTATAATCACATCTTTGAAGGAACATTAGCCAGTGTACTTATAAGACCCTTGAAGGGAACTATAACCCACAAAAGATATTTAAGGGCCTCTGAGAATAAGGCAAACAGTTTAAACTTTTCTTCAGTTGAGTTGTAAAACTTGAGTACTTCTACTAACTTCTTACTTCTTAAGCTTAGCCTTTAGTCCTCATAATTGTGATGCTTCCTTTTCCTCCTTCTGTGCGGATTTTAGTCTTTCCTACAACAGGTTTCCCAGAGAAAGCTGAAGTTTGAATCACTGCAGGCTCTTCTTTGTCTTCCTTTGGTTTTGCTGGTGGCATTCTGATTTTCTGGTTTATGTCTTTGAGAGTCATGCCACCGTGTACTCCACATGGTTTGATGAATGCAAACGGATAGATGATCGAAGATGATAGCTTTGAAACCGGCCTTGAAAAAGACTTTCTACCTATTGTTACCCAGTTAATCATTACAATAAGACTTTGTTTTCTCAATTTGTCCAGAATGGAGTGTGTATATGAGACCTATTTGTGTCTCAACCATTTGTTTTTTACCTTTGAAGATAACATTTGGTGAAGATCGACTCACTGGCCGCTGAACTTCCCTGGTTTCAGTCTCTGGTGGCACATTTAGATACTCTACACCAAGCACAGAGATTTAATCAGAAAATGTCGGAGCTAGAGAGAATAACAAAACTAAAGTACAGACCAAACTGACCTGAAATATCAACTTGGACTTCTGGGGAACCAAAGCTTCTGCGAGTTAAACAGATAGTAATCAGTTAATGAAACAAATAGGGCTACTAAACATTAAAAAAAAAACAAAAAAAGGTGGAAACATACAAGTCATCAGGTAGCATTGGGGTCTCAGCATCATTTAAGCAATCAGCGTACCACTCTTCAGCATACAGATCAAGGCGCTCAAAACTTGAGGCAGAGACATCTTCTGATAAAGAAAATGTATTGTTTAATTGAAAACAAATTGGCCAGATGAAGGCGGAAAAGTTATTAGAACCCAACCTGAGAACCCTTCAATAAGCTCAGATCCTTCAGGTAAAAGCTCATCAAATGCGTCCTCTCTAGCCTGAACATGGCATACAAAAAAATCAATCATAGCACAGAAGCTTGTATCCAAAAACTATCCAATGTTTCTATCCAAGCAACCTCCTAAACTATCCAATATTTCTATCCAAGCAACCTCAAGCAACCTCCTAAACTATCCAATGTTTCTTTGAAAACTTATCACAGTAGGTCTCTAACAATTGAACTAGGTACCGAGAAGCTTGTTTTTGTTCAAGGAATAGAAGAACAAAGCCCATAAAACAAAACAAAACAAAACAAAATAAACGCCCACTTTGCCAACACCAGCATTCACATAGCAAAGTCCATTTGAGATTTGATGATAAAAAGGACCCCAAAGATCTCCCACATTGGTGATTGGTAAGATAAATAACAAAATATAAATACCTAAGCCTGTCTGCTAACTAGTGAGCAATGAGTTTCTAGACATGAGTGTGGAATTTAGGTTTTGTGTACTCACGCTTGATTTTAAGATTGCAGAGAAGCTCTCACTGCTGAAAAGGGATGTTTCCATTGGTTGGTCTTCGAACTGTAACACCCGACGCCTCTTTAAAGCAGAGCGTGTCTCACTATGGACTTCCAGCTTCCTGTCGGTTTCATCTGAATTTAGACACTTTAGATTAGAAACTATCATTAAATAGACATTGAAACTGAAATGATCATAGAAAACAAAAAGCACAACCTGTAGTGACATGATAACCCAACGAGCTACACGCCTTCACTGGGGTGGCTACATCATCAAACATGTACGAGTGATCTTCTTGGTTTAGTGTAACTTCAGTCATCGTACACTCCGGCACTTCCGCTGGAGTTAAGAGAACAATATTAACAAATTTGTAACACTGCTGTAAAAGTTAAATAATGCAAATAAAAAACTCACAGTAATCAGACTGGTGATTATAGTTCTCCACTTGCCAATTCCATGAAGGGTCACTGCAGTTACTTATACATCACATGATCAGATCCAGGAGTACATTTACAAGTTTAGAAAAGAAATGATAAGTAATCTACATGATGATACTTGCAAACAAACAATGGTCAAACAAATCTTCCAAATCCTTAAAACTATGCAAATAGTCCATTACAAACATCATTAGTCCACAACTTCAAGCTCAATCACAACATCTCAATCTGGATCCAACTCAATGAGTGCATAAAACCTCATTCTGATAAAAAGAGGGCTAGTGGAACTTAGGGTTTATTGAAGCATCCTGAGCATTGACAAGCTAAAAATCAAATCGCCCACATGAATGAGTAAAACGATGATTGATGAAGCATTAAATAACCCAACATCGTATAATGAAAACCCAACATTCGTAACTCATCATTACAGCAAATCCGAGCATTAAACCCAGAAATCAAGTTGACTCAGAACCAGCATTGAGTAAGAAATCACCACCAAATCTAAAGCCGAAAGATAACGATTGAAGTAAAAACCAAACAAGGTTACACAAATCAGCCCAAAATCAATGAATGGGCAAGATTCTAATCAACCATACAATAATCACAATCATCATAAAGCCAAATCCAAACGAACAGAGAAAACCCAGAAATAAAATCACAACGAGTATAGAAATTAAGTAGCGAAAATCACAAAAAAAAAGAGAAGATTTCTACCGATCGTCGACTCCGTAATCCATCGATCTTCACTTTTCCGATACACCTCCGAAAAACTAGCCGTTGCCCAGAGCATAAAATAAAAAATCAACAAGAGTATACACATGCACGCTCCTAAAGACGAAGAGCCTATATACACTATTGAAAGTAGCAGTTTTTTGACTAACCTTGTGTGCTCGAGATATGTGCGTAATGCTTTCTGCTAAAACCCCAAAAAAAAAAGTAAAAGCGAAGAGTATCTCTCTCTCTTAGTACACTTATTTTATATAAAAGTCTCTGCAATTCTCATTTAAGAAGAGAGAGAGAGAATTGCAAAGGAAGCTTAAGAAAAGACCATTGCGAAGCACGCTTTCTAGTTTCTAGTTTCTATGCCGTGCTTCCTCTTTTCTCGTGATTTTCTTCTTAATTGTGTTAAAGTTTTGTAATTATTCTCAAATTTATTTATCACTTTTATTATTTGTGTGTTTTTATAATTGGAAATATATTAATACTTACTCACTAGAACCTCAACAAATTAATATTCAATAAATTAATAACTTATATAAATTAATTTTAAAAAAAAATTCTAAGTCGGGTTAGTGGATGATTAAATTTAATAAATTAATAAGATAATAATTATTTTGAAAAAAATAGTCTCAATAATATTATAAATTAATTATTGTAAATATTAGGCATACATAATTACTTTTAAGATAATTTAGTAAAATATAATTCTACTGTTGCTTGTTTTTTTGAAATTGGAATCTCGTTGAAATTCATCTCTCATTTTTCTTATTTCTTCTAAAACTTCTAATTTTGTCTTTTCGATCTGTATCCAAAAAATTTGAAGAATTCTAGACGCGATGATTGCTTCATGACGTGTAACTCGTTCCAAAATGTCATCATCATCTTCGACTTCTTCATCATCATTAGTTACAGAAGCCAGAATTTCTTCTAAAGTCTCAAATTTTGAACATATATTACTTTCACCCAGATTGTTAAGTAGACTATGATCAGTCATGGTTGATTTCGTAAAACTTTTAAGATGTGTGTTAAGAAAAAGTGTAAGAATGCAAAACATATCAAAACAACATTAATATATATAAAAACTCACAAATTAAATAAAAGAAATCAAAAGAAAATGAAATATTAACATATACGTATAAATTATAAAATATATATTGATATTCCATTTTTCTTTTTTCATAGCTCTAAAAAGAATTTTTTGTATTTTAAATTTCCTGAATATTTGTATTCTTTTATAGATTTTTCTATAAATTAATAATATTAATTTATAAATATATTAATACTTCTTTAAATTAGTAATTTTTCAAAATCCCAACATTATTAATTTATAGAAGTTTAACTGTAATTTTTTTGTCAAATACTTCAATCACAACTGAATAACTCAATAACTAAATTTTTTACTGATAATAGAACTTGATTTTTGATATAAAAATATATATACCTTTAACAACTTTATCATATACCATTATATTAGAAACCACCGATAATTCATTCAAATAGTAGGTCAACAACGTCATAGATTTTTTATTTAATCAGAAATTTTCCTAAAATTTTGGTCAAGTCACACATTATTTAAAAAGTTATAAGGAAAACAGTGAGTTGTAATAAAATTGTTAATAAAGACAAAAAGATAATTTTGAAAATGGTAGAAAAGCTTAGTATATTTGAATAAAGATTTCAAGTTTTTCTTTGCATTTTAAAATTCACTATCAAATCCATCTAAATCAATTAAAAAGAACTTTACATCCAAATATCTAATATTGAATAAAATTAATTTTAATAAAAATTTACTAATGATAAAATTTTAAAAAGTCATCTTAAATAATATTTACAAATAATATTATTAATTATAAATATAGTAAATAACATGTGATTTTGAAAAAGTAATAAATTCACCAAAATCTTACCTCTAATAAATCCTTTTATTTCATGGACTGTTAATATAAAAATTAAGTGCACAATATATACTTAATATAGACAAAAATAACAGAAAGTGTTACAAATTGTAATTAAAAATAGAAAATAACAAATTAGTTCATAAAATTTCCATAAACTCATATATGAAAAATCAAATTTAGTCCTTGATCGAATTTGAATTCTGAGTATCACATTTATATCAAATTAATAATGGACCCACACGTAAGCGCGTAAAAAATTAAACTCAAGTTTTAAAACTTTATATATATCATAAAATTAATTTAAAATACAAAAAAAACTAGTTTTAAAATATTAACCAAACATATAAAAGTGAAAAACTTATGCTAAGAAACAAATACGAAAAATTAAAATACTCAAAAAAAAATCTATACTAAATCAAAACAAAAAGTCTACGGAAAAGAAAAAAAAATCTTATCTAATTTTTGAATTAATTAAAAATGTAATAGATAAATATATTTCATTCAAAATAAACATATTAAGTTAGAACAGAAATAAAATAAAATGAATAGATTATAATAATTATAAAATTATAATTTTATATATGAATTCTAAAATTATTTTGATCAATAAAATGATAGACGCATTTAAAATAAAATGTTAAATTTTAATTTGTCTTAATCTTTATGTTAAAATCAATTAAATTTTAATATGTCAATAGTCAGAAAATGTGAACAACATTACAACAATTGGGTTAAGAGACTTGTACCATAAGTCGAGTTTTTCTTATCGCAGGTTGCGTCAAGGACGATAAGGAAAAGTCAATTGTCGATTATGTCAAGACTTTGTGTACCACATGTTGAGAAAGCTATATATCAGGGATCGAGATTTTATGTACTGGGGATCAAAGTTGTGTGTACCATAAGACGAGAAAGCTACATACTGGGTATGGATGTTTTGCGTACTGAAAGTCGAGGAGTTCATGCACCATGAGTCGAGACTTTCAGGTACCATGATCGAGATTTTGTGTATCAAGGGTCAAAAAACACACATATCACATATCGAGGATTAGCATATCATAGGTCGATAATGCTTGTTTGCCCGCATGGTCAACTATAGCAAAATGTCAACTTCTTTATTTTCCAACAACGTGGGCTTAGACTGAAATCCACACATATAT
Organism: Lepidium sativum; assembly: GCA_023374145.1. NCBI lineage: Eukaryota > Viridiplantae > Streptophyta > Magnoliopsida > Brassicales > Brassicaceae > Lepidium > Lepidium sativum. The sequence goes on along the minus strand of JAKUCM010005226.1, from coordinate 827 downwards.
TTGAGAGAATTGCTAGCAAAGGAAGAGATACCCACGCGTACACACGTGGGATATTAAATTCTTGTTTTACAATGCAAAAAATAAATTTTAAAATATTAACCAAATATAAAAACTTATGCTAATAAACTAATATGAAAAATAAAAATACTCATAATTTCGTGTCAAAATAGTAACTATTGTTCATAAATTTAGAATAAAAATTATCCCTATATAATTTATTACCCTTAGACTATTTGTGAAAGCTCAAATTTTCTGCTAGACCAAACCTTACTCACGTGAAATGAGTTACATCCATCGATAATGTTCTACTTTTACTTAATGAAGTCAAATCGGAAATCTTTCCAAAAAAAACACTAATTGCAATGGGCATTTTTTGTGGGTATTTAATATACATGATACAAGACATAAAAGTAATACTCTAAATATAATGAAAAGTAGAAAAAAGAAAGAAAATTTTTTTATAGAAAACAACTTAAGTGTATTACCTCATCGTCGTATAAGAGATCATTTCTTTTTTTCCTATAAATTCAATGGCAAAAAATTTCAGACAATGTACAACTAATCTCTCTAATATTATCCATTATTCGTAAATTCAACTTTAACCTAAAAATGGAACATCACATAAATGCATTATATAAACAAAAGAAACAGACAAACATATAAATTCAATGAATTTAGGTTGCAGTTATTGCTTCTGCATATTTTTGCATGTACAACACTAAAAAAATCATATTTTTATGGATAGTCATCATCCATTATACCTAATGGTAAACAGAACAGCGACATTATTAGATATATTGCAACTGAAATAATACCATTATAGCTTC
>JAKUCM010005225.1:0-21865 GCA_023374145.1 Lepidium sativum | reverse complement strand
AGGTTTTCGAGAATTTGCTTAAGAAATATGGGGTTAAACACAAAGTGGCAACTCCTTATCACCCTCAAACCAACAGACAAGTTGAAGTCTCTAATAGACAGATCAAATCGATTTTGATGAAGATAGTTAGGCAGTCAAAACGTGATTGGGCCGCCAAATTAGATGATACTCTTTGGGCCTATAGGACTGCTTTCAAAACACCTATTGGCCGCACACCTTTTCAACTGCTTTATGGAAAATCCTGCCATTTGCCAGTAGAGCTAGAGTACAAATCAATTTGGGCAACCAAACTCTTGAATTTTGATATCAAGACAGCACAAGAAAAGAGGCAGATGGATCTACATGAGCTTGAAGAAATCAGACTTGAAGCATATGATAGCCCAAAAGCATACAAAGATCGTACAAAGGCAGCTCACGACAAAAAGATCCAGCGAAAAACAATCAAAGTTGGTGATCAAGTACTTCTCTTTAACTCAAGACTCAAGCTATTTCCCGGAAAATTGCGATCAAAGTGGTCTGGTCCGTTCAATGTACTGCAAGTTTTACCCTATGGAGCATTCACTTTAGCCAACAGCAATGGAGAAGGATTTACTATGAACGGTCATAGAGTTAAGCCTTATTTGGCCAACTGCACAATTCCCGAGGGAACTTTGGTTCTGCTCGATGAACCGCCTCCTCTCCAATAAATAGGAGGAAGTCGAGCTTGAGACTATAAACAAGCGCAGTTGGGAGGCAATCCCAAAGGTATCCTCTGTATATACATTCAATTTTTTTTCATATATTTTCTTTACGTATATTTGCTATTTTTCATTTTTACTTGCATCTATTTCGTCTTACATGCACTTGGAAGGTTTTTTGTACTCTTTCACAGGAAAGTGGGGCCCATATAGGACAAGTGGGGTCGAAACCGACAAGATGGGACAACACGCGACCACGCCTGGTCGAGTGTCCCACTCGAGTATCAGCCATCACTTGGCAGGCTGACACTCGACCAAACCTGCTCGAGTGTCAGGCTCGAGCGTCCCGCCTTCATGCCTATTCACATGCCTCCAAAGCCAATAACTGCCAAAAGCTTAGAAAGGGGAGACATTTACTCCGAAAAATGGGTTAAATCTTTCTTTAATGCAATATATTTTCCATTTAATTCAAAAGATTTGATTTAATCCAAGTTCAAATTTTGAATTTGAAAAGATTCCCCCTTTGTTTTTCCTCCTCTATAAAAGGAGGAGGAGCCTCTCTCCTTTCATTCACACGAAATACACTCTCTCTCTAACATTTCTCTCTAGTTTTTCTCTCTTTTACAGAAGCAAATCATCTCTCTTTCTGTTCATCCACTACACTCGACCATTTCAACTCGAGTGTCCAGGTCGAGCGTCAGAACACTTACTCTTTTTCCGATCAACTTTCACCATGACTGACGGCAAATCTAGCAAAGCTAAACTTCTCCGCCTTAGAGCCAAGAATAATGCTCAGTCAAGAAACAATCCTACCCAAGGAGAGTCTTCTAGGGCCGCAAACAAACCCGACAGAAAGGATAAGAGAAGGTTGGAGGTGCAATTTGAAAACGAGTGGAAGAAAGAAGAGAATACATGGATGAGGACGACATGGACCCAGACCTTGTTGCTGAAACACTTCGTGAAGATGGGTATGGTTAAAGAGAGGCGGAAGAGACAAGGGAGATAATCCCTGCCGGAAAAAGAGAAAAAGAGATGAAGGAAAGGCACAACTCGGCAAGGGCACTAAACGATCTGCGGAGGATGGATTTCTTAGGGACCTGCTATCCATGCAAGGAGGCGCTGACCGCAATGGGAATAACCAGAGATGTAGATCTCATGTTACAAAATTGTGGGCGGTCCACATTTGTGCAGTATCCGCAGCGAGCATACAAGGAGGAGACTCTCCAGTTTTTGGCGACAGTTCAGATCGTTCTATACGATGCAGAAAACGAGAGTCTCCAAGAAAGGCAAGGTGGCGGTTATATCTTCTTTGCAATTAGAGGAAGGGACTATCGAATGACTTTCAGAGCACTTAGAGACCTCTTCGAGTTCCCAAAAGCCGAGTCCGAAAATTATGGACCTGATTTCGATAGAACAGAGTTGGATGATGTATGGCGGTCGATTGCATCAACAAGGAGCAGATTCTCGTCCTCCCGATCTAAGGCATCATTGATCCGAAACCCGGCCTTGAGGTATTTTCGAACAATCCTTGCAAATACATTTTTCTCACGTTTTACTACTGGAACGATCAATCTAGGAGAAATGGAGATGCTGGTGACTGCTCTCAAGGACATTGTTGGTACAAAGAGCGACGGATCCCCGATTAGCGGAGATCGAAACAGTGCTGGTTTAACCATCCAATTTGCTAACCAATTGGTCACATACCGCGATTGGGCAAGGGATAATAAAACTGGAGGACGTGATGGAAAGATCACAATTGGCGGACTTGTCACATGCATTCTGGAGAGATGTAATGTGCCAATCGATGAGACAGAATGGGCTGATCCTTGATTCATGAACATCGATCACTTAAGGAGGAGTCAATTCTTGGCTACGACTGAAGTTCGAGGTAAGCTCCTTTACTCTTTCCATCATTTACTTAGACCGAATGCTTTTCTACTCTTGCCAAACAGGGAGTACACATCGATAAGGATGGGGCAAAACACGGATTTTAATCCGCCTTTAGAAGCCTTGTACGATCCCAATGGTCCTCAGCAGAGTTCATCTCCAACAAACAGCGATGAAGTGGATCCTGAGGCGTATTGTTTTGAAGAATACACGATGCCACCACGTCAAGGAGAACCAGTTCGAGAAGCACACAAGCACATAAGCGTGTTGCAGAAGATGAACAAATGGTTGATGAAGAAGGTGAAGAAGCTGACTGCAAGCGACGAAGCTAGAAGGCATGAAAGCGATGATCTAAGTAGATGAGTGGCGGCTCTAGAAAAAAACAGCGGACCACCACCACCACCACCAACTATTCGCCCAAGAAGAGCCTCTGTATCCACAGATCGTGGAAGGCAGCACCAACCCGCACCAGCTAGACACTCCTCTGCAAACCCTGCAGCCTTCTCATATAGAAGACCATTTGATGCAGCTGGGGTAAGCTCGAGCCAACCGCTCGAGCACCAACCGATCAAGCAATTCGAACACTCGACCGAAACGCTCGAGCAAGCTGAGCTCGAGCGTCAGAGGCGCAATGACCACTACATGGAACTCATGCGGAATGTGGGAGCCGACTACTGGAACCACTAGAGAGGTACAAAAACCCCTTCCTTTCATTGTAAATACCATTGCATATTTTTCACTTGACTTGCTGGTCTAGGATCCTCTTTCGGACTTTTATACACACAAGGGACTGTGTGAATTAAGTTTGGGGGAAGGTTCTAGAGGATATTTGACTTTGTTTTCTGTGATTCTTAGTTTTTATTCTTGCATTTGTTCATTTGCATCACATCTAAGGCATAGAAAAAACCAAAAATATTTTCTTTAGCACATTTTTAGATTGCATTACATCTAAGGCATAGAAAACCCATAAAAATTTGAAAAATCGAAAATGCATAAGTCAAAAACAGAGTGTTCATGTAGCTGCATTGCATTCATATAGGATTGAGTCTAGAGTTTCGGGAATCATCTTGCTAGATAGGTAGACTTGCTAGGTTGATTGGCTAGTAACCATAGTGAACTCTTAGACTTGCGTTTTTTCCCTCTTTGATAGAAACTCCCTGGGATAACTCTGATGAAGGCTGAAACTAGGATGACGAATTTAATGGATGGAGGTGGCTGCGGATGAATGGAGATGATGAAAGGTGATATGATAGGATGAAAAACGTGATTTGAATTGTTGTGGTGACGGCTGAAAGGATTTAATGGATAGATTTTGGTGATTAGATGAATTTGGTGAAGAATATCTTGGCTCACAACATGATGGGAGATTCAGGCTCTAGGATTTCCAGAACCGTGGTTTGAGAGCATGAAAAACTTATAGAAGTCTTTTTGTCAAAATAATACTCTAAGAAATTTACAGCAAGTTCTGGGGTTTAAATACAACCCTAAAACAGAACAGCATGTAGTTTTTAAACCAAAAAACAACATGTACTTTGAAACTTAAATAAAACAACGAAGCGTTTAAATAAAAACAACGAGGCGTCCCCTAATGGTGCACCTCAAAATCTACTAAGTACAAAATCAGATTGGTTTGTACATTATTCTCCTAATGGTAAAACTCCTAAGTAACTCGCCGTAGTGATTCCATCTGCCTCATTAAAAACCATGAGAGAAAACCCAATTGGGACAAAACTCTCTATGGGAAAAAGAGTACAAACTTCCTCACCTAAGATACCTAGTTATCATTACCAGGAGAAGTCTTCAAGATGGAGATGTTGAAGACTTGTGCAGCTGCTAGCTCGTCAACTCCTTCTGCAATGAGGGAATGAGCTTCTTTCGCCATCTCCTTAGCTCTGGAACGTGTAATCCGACCCTCTACTTCTTGTGCTGCAGTTGTTGTGCCATCCACGATCATATCACTCTTGAACACTGATTGGTAGATCATTGACCTTTGAAACCGATACTTAGGTTGTGTCTCGAAAAGAACCTGATTTGTTGCGTCATAACCGAATTCTATTTTTTTCCAAATTAGGGGCTTGAGATACATTGCATAAGATCCTTCCTTAGGTTCAGTAAAAAGAAAAACATAAGGTGAATATAGAATCATCCTTCTCAACTCGGCTCAAAATATATGGTCTAAGATGAACGGGGATTGTGAGTAACCCCGTACCTTCTTGTGTTCATCAATAAAACCATTTCGATATCGCCTAAAATGAACCGGGACTGTGCGTAAACCCGTACTTTTTCGCGTCTCATTGATAAAGCTAATACATCGATGCCTAAGGTGAACCGGGACTGTGCGTAAACCCGTACTTTTTCGTGCTTCATTGATAAAGCTAAAGCCAATAAAACGAGTAGGAGTTGAGAAGTGATCGAAAATGCTTAAACCATAGTGACTAGCTGAATTTGAGGAAGTTGAATCCCAAGGTCTTTGATCAATAGCCCCTCTTGCGGACTGCACTTAAAAGAAATAGGTTTCGAATCTGAGTTTCTTAAGAGTCCAACTAAGTGTTAGGGAATATTCGGTTTTTATGCTAAGCCTTGATGAAAGTAAATGGTGGTTCTTACAAAAGAATGATGTTTCACTTGTGGATTACAGTTTTTCAGTTTGGCAAGTCGTTTGTTTAAGTAAGATGTTCCCATTGTCACCAACTTCTCTTCCTTCTTAGTTCGATGCATATTTGCTTGAGGGCAAGCAAAGACTAAGTTTGGGGGAGTTGATGTGTCTGCATTTTACCACATTTTAGGACCATTATCTAGCATGTTTTGCATTCATACTTGCATTATTATCATTGTTTTAGGTTCTTTAAAGCGTAATTTTCATTATTAGTGTTGGGCATTGCATACAGTGCATAAAAGGGATTTTTAGGTACTTTTTGGAGCCTATCACGGAGTATTTCGGATTACAAGGAGACCAATGAGGAATCGTCTGGCCTAAGGTTGAAGTTCAGGATGTGAACTAGAAGATTTGGCACTCGAGTTTCTGACACTCGAGCATGACACTCGACCATCACTTGGTCGAGTGAATTTGCGGGCCAGAACTAAGACTTTGGACGAAGATTGACTTCTTGGGCTTCTCTGCGAAAAAAGCCCATCAATACCCATTTGTGAAAGCCCAACAACTATTTTAGGCTTTTTCTATTTTCTTTCTTAAGGAAATTTCCTTTTTACTTCTTAAAGGAATTTCCCATTTTTCTTTCTAGGGAATTTTCCCTTTTCTCTTTAAGTATTTTTCCTTTTTCTTTAAGATCTTTTGATCTACAAAGCAATTTACGATTTTTACTAGAATTTCAAGTTTTAATATACAATCTTTTCTAGCAAATTTCAAGTTCTATCTTTACAAAGCAATTTACGATTTTTAGTCTTAAGTTTATGCAATTGATTTTCGATTTTAAGTCTATGTTTTACTCCATGAATTCTGAGTAAGTTAGTCTAGGGTTCTTGAGGAAAGGGTGAGATTAGGGGAAAACTTAGGGATTTCTAGATTTGTTTATGTTTAATTAATGTCTTAGATCTCTTTAATTTAAGTGTTCTTAATGCTTGTTTCTTTCTGATCAATTGAAATTCGATCTCTTGGTGAATCCCCCCCGAGAGGCGTTTGGGGAATCACTTGAACATGCTTATGTTAAGATAGCATCTTCCTAGCTCAAGAGATTGATTTTCTAGGGTGTTATTAGGCTTTGTAAGGTCCATGCTTAAGGCCTCTTGAATTTCCAATCGTTGGGCGAGAGTCAAGTCAGGTTGTCTTTTAGGAGATGTCCCATTGCGCGAGAGCGAATGTGATTACTTTGTGATTCCTTGCTTAGAGGTCATCTAAATAGGTTGATAGATAAGTCTGGAACCCCTAGGAATACCCTAATCATTGATCCCTAACCTCGAGAACCCGTTTTTCCTCTATTGAATTTTCGTGATTTTAATACTCTGCTTTTAGGTTGAGATTCTGTGTTACACTTCATTCTGTTTTACTATTGCTTTATTTTTAATGCTCTGTTTTTACATTCTATTTTCATGTCTCATTTTTAGCACTCTTTTTTAAGTATTTCGTTTTCACCTAGAATAGATCACCACTCACTAAATCGAATCTGGCTTAGATTAGGATAAGTAGATTACATCTTGATTCGTAGTTACTCTCCCAGTTAAACTTAGTAGATTTTGAGGTGCACCATTAGGGGACGCCTCGTTGTTTTTATTTAAACGCTTTGTTGTTTTTATTTAAACGCCTTGCTGTTTTTTATAAGTTTCAAACTACATGTTGTTTTTGTTTGGAACTACATGTTGTTTTGGTTCTAGGGTTATATTTAAATCCCAGAACTTGCTGTAAACTTTTTTAGAGTATTATTTTGACAAAAAGACTTCTTTAAAGTTTTCATGCTCTCAAGCCACGGTTCTGGAAATCCTAGAGCCTGAATCTCCTATCACGTTGTGAGCCAAGAGATTCTTCACTTAATTCATCTAATCACAGAAATCTATCCATTTAATCACTTCAATTCGTCACCTACAAGTTTCCATCACGTCCTCATCTTATTCCTAATCCATTCTGCCATATCAATCCATCAGTTATATTGTCACACCACGTTCCTCACACTCCAGTCTATCCGCTGCTCAAGTTTCATTCGATTCCGAGTACTCTATCCCCGATTTTCAGAGTTCTATCCTAGGGATAATCACATCAAATGGTATCAGAGCCAACTCTGTGCCAAGGCTGAGAAAATCTCTAACCCTAATCTCTCTTTCTCTTGTTATTTTCGTTCTCATTCATTTTTAGGGTTTAGATTCGTTTTCCTGATTGAATTAGGATTAGGTTTCGTTTCCTGATTGAATTAGGATTAGTTTTGAGTTTCCTATTAGAATTAGGATTAGTTTCTATTTTCCTATTAGAATTAGGATTAGGTTTTGAGTTTTCCTATTAGAATTAGGATTAGGTTTTGAGTTTTCCTATTAGAATTATGATTAGTTTCTGTTTTCCTATTAGAATCAGGATTAGGTTTTCTGTTTTCCTGTTAGAATTAGGATTAGTTTAGGAATCCTATTCCTAGTAGGATTAGGATTTTTGTTTTTTTTAGGCTTTTATTTCCTTTCTTTTCATCTTAGAACTAGTTACTGTGAGTTGTTTTGACTTCCTTTTAGGTACAATGGAGCTTTCAGCTGAAGCTATGGAAGCTCTAAGCAAAGCCATGGCTCAGCAAATCAAAGAAGCCAATCAAGCAATAGCTTCTCAACTCTTTCAGCAATTAGAGCAGCTTGATAGCAAGTTTGAGAACCGATTCAAAGAGCTAAAGAATGATCAAAGTGCTACCGAGCCAGAATCATCAGAGCCTCCTAGTCCTAATGAAGCAATCAGGATTGCTAAAGGAAAGGCACACGTGGGTTCTTCTTCTAGACAGCAGAGAGTTAGACGCCTTAAATCACCAATTAGGGACAGAGAAACAATTGGTCATCAAAGGAGAAGCTCACAGCCACAAAGACGGTCTGATTACGTTGTTGGACATAGGATTTATGTGGAATCAGATCATGAGCATTCAGAAGAAGGTGAAAGATCAGAATATAGTGGTGAAAAGTTAAGGAGACCTAGAAACAGAGGCAATGCACGTGAGTATGACCCTTTGAGACAGCAACTGAGCAACATTAAGTTCCAATTCCCTCCTTTTCATGGCACTAATGACGCAGAGACATATTTGGATTGAGAGAGGAAGATGGAGTCTAATTTTCTGGTGCAGGGAATTTATGAACTTAACAAGGTTAAGATAGCAATCTCAGAGTTTGATGGCTATGCCTTGTTGTGGTGGGAGCAGTTGGGACTCGTCAGAGACAGACAAAGAGAGCCTCCAATCACCACTTGGAGAGAACTTGTTAGACACATGAGGAGAAAGTTTGTGCCTGCGCACTATCAGAGAGAGATGCTTAGCAAGTTGAGACGCCTTGTACAAGGCACCAAATCAGTTCGTGATTACTATCAGGAGTTGGAGACACTTATGATCAGAGCTGATTTGAGGGAGAGTGATGATATGGTGATGTCTCGTTTTCTTGGGGGATTGAACAGAGAGTTGCAAGATAAGGTAGAGCTGCAGAATTATGAAGATGTGCAGGAAATGGTGCACAAAGCTGAGTTGATAGAGGCGCAGCTTAAGAGGAGAATTGGTAGATCTACTTTCACTTCTAGTATCCCTAAGCCAAAAGAATTCACCAAATCAGCTCCAATCAAAGATAACAGACCTGCAGCCTTTGTAGTGAAAGAAGAGGTCAAAACAGAGATTAAAACCAGAAGTGGCACTTCTAATAGCAATGTCAGATGCTTCAAGTGTCAAGGAATAGGACACTACTCCAGAGATTATTCTAATAAGAAGATGTTTCTATTGAGAGAAGGAGGAGAGATTGTGCCTCAGGATAGCTCAGAAAGTGAGGTAGAGGACGATTTGGAGGAGGAAGAAGCAGCTGCAGCAGTTGGAGAGTTACTTGTTACACGCAGAGCATTGAGCATTAAGGATCATCCAGATGATAAGGAACAGCGTGAGAATCTCTTCCACACCAGATGTGTAGTTGAGGATAAGGTTTGCACCTTGATTGTTGATGGAGGCAGCTGCACCAATGCCGCCAGTGAGGAGATGGTGAAGAAGCTTAATCTTAAGAGTACTTCACATCCTAAACCGTATCAGCTGCAGTGGTTAGACAACAAGGGTGCTGTAACCGTTTCTCAGCAAGTACTCATCAAGTTGGCGATTGGGAAGTATGAAGATGAGTTGCTGTGTGATGTTGTGCCAATGAGGTCTAGTCACATTCTGTTAGGCAGACCATGGCAGTATGATAGGCGTGTGATGCATGATGGGTTCACAAACAAGCAGGTGTTTGAGTACAAGGGACGAAAAATCACTCTTCTTCCACTCACACCAGCTGAAATCTACAAGGATCAGATGCATATGAACATAAAGGAGAAGGAGAAAGTGTCAAATGCATTGTACATCAATCACAGTGAGTTTAACAAGCTGTTTGATCAAGAAATACTACTTTTATGTTTGTGTACAAGGAGACATTGGCATGTACTAAACCTTCACAGGAGCTTCCACATGAGATGATTCAGATCATAGAGGAGTATGAGGACGTTTTTCCTAAAGAGATACCACCGCGATTGCCTCCAATTCGTGGAATTGAGCATCAGATTGATTTAGTGCCTGGCTCTGTGTTGCCAAACAAACCAGCTTACAGAACTAATCCACTTGAGACTAAAGAGCTTCAGATGTGATGTACCTGTGTTGTTAGTGCCTAAGAAAGATGGGACACGGAGGATGTGTGTAGATTGCAGAGCTATCAACACCATCATAGTGAAGTACATATATCTGATTCCAAGACTTGATGACATGTTGAATGAGTTATGTGGATCCACCATCTTCTCTAAAATCGATTTGAAGAGTGCTTACCACCAGATTAGAATGAGGGAAGGGGATGAGTGGAAGACTGCATTCAAGACCAAGCAAGGCTTATATGAGTGGCTAGTTATGCCGTTTGGTCTCACAAATGCTCCCAGCACGTTCATGCATCTCATGAATCACACTCTCAGACTGTTCATTGGACTATTTGTAGTAGTCTACTTGTGAGTTTGAGTACACATTGCGAAAACTTAGAGAATAAGAGATTGGAGAGTGCTTCCATTAAAACTCCATAGAAACTCAAAGATACAATTTTTCAGCTTAAATAGACAGAAAAATTGCAAAGGAGAAGAAGAGAAGAGAGAGAAGAAGTTGTTGGAGGCTGGAGGGGACCACCTGAGGTCGTTGGCGGCTGGAGGGGACCACCTGCTCTTCACGCGCCCAACCGGGACCACTCTGAAGCTGCACGCGCCCAACAGTCATATTCCCGTGACCACTTTGACCGTTGGGGAAGACCCATACACCCTATCCATCTAACGGTCGCCTCACAGCTTGCTTCCCAAGTCTCATTGCCTTGCGCCCTACGTCTTCACGCCTTGCGTCTCACGGCGTCTCTTTTTCCCAAAGTCGCGCCCAACCGAAGTGATGCGCGTCTTCCGATCTTCCTAAGGATAAATGTCACTAGGCCTCTGGGATTTTGTTGGTGTGGCCTGATAAACAGGTTTTTACGGTGTTTTCTCAAATACCAAACTGTCTATTTAATCAATTGTAGTATAGTATGGTGTCAATCCAATGGGAGAGTAACTAGCAATCAAGATATAATCTACTTATTCTAATCTAAGCCAAATTCGGTTTTAGCGAGTGGTTATCTATCCTAGGTGACAACGAAATCTTAAAACAAAATGCTAAAAATGAAACAAAGTATTAGAATGTAAAAACAGAGCATTAAAAGTAAAGTAATTGTAAGTGCAACACGAAATCTCAACCTAAAGCAGAGTATAAAAATCACGTAAATTCAATAGAGGAAAAACGGGTTCTCGAGGATTAGGATCAATGATTAGGGTATTCCTAGGGGTTCTAGACTTATCTATCAACCTATTAAGATGACCTCTAAGCAAGGAATCAAAAAGTAATCACATTCGCTCTCGCGCAATGGGACCTCTCGTAAAAGACAACCTGACTTGACTCTCGCCCAACGATTGGAAATTCAAGAGGCCTTAAGTATGGACCTTACAAAGCCTAATAACACCCTAGACAATCAATCTCTTGAGCTAGGAAGATGCTATCTTAATTTAAGCATGTTCGAGTGATTCCCCAAACGCCTCTCGGGGGGGGATTCACCAAGAGATCGAATTTCAATTGATCAGAAAAAAACAAGCATTAAGAACACTTAAACTAAAGAGATCTAAGACCTTAATTAAACATAAACAAATCTAGAAATCCCTAAGTTTTTCCCTAATCTCACCCTTTCCTCAAGAACCCTAGACTAACTTACTCAGAATTCATGAAATAAAATATAAACTTAAAATCGAAATCTAATTGCATAAAACGTAAGACTAGAAAAATCGTAAATGCCTTTGTAAAGAAAGAGACTCGAAAATTGATAGAAAAGATTGTATATTGAAAGTAGAAATTCTAGTACAATTTATAGATCAAAAGATCTTAAAGAAAAAGGAAAAAATACTTACAGAGAAAAAGGGAAAAATTCCCTAGAAAGAAAAAATGGGAATTTCCTTTTAAAAGTTAAAAGGAAATTTCCTTGAGAAAGAAAAATAGAAAAAGAACTAAAAGATGATTGGGCTTGCACAAAGGGGCTTTTGATGGGCCTTTTTCGCAGAGAAGCCCAAAGATTCAATCTTCGTCCAAAGTCTTAGTTCTGGCCCGTAAAGTCACTCGACCAAGTGATGGTCGAGTGTCATGCTCGAGTGTCGGAGACTCGAGTGACAAATCTTCTAGTTTGCATCCTGAACTTCAACCTTAGGCTAGACGATTCCTCATTGGTCTTCTTGTAATCCGAAATACTCCGTGATAAGCTCCAAAAAGTACCTAAAAATCCCTTTTATGCAATGTATGCAATGCCCGACACTAATAATGCGATTTATGCTAAAAAGAACCTAAAACAATGATAAAAATACAAGTATGAATGCAAAACATGCTAAATAATGGTCCTAAAATGTGGTAAAATGCAGACACATCAACTCCCCCAAACTTAGTCTTTGCTTGCCCTCAAGCAAATATGCATCGAACTAAGAAGGAAGAGAAGTTGCTGACAATGGGAACATCTTACTTAAACAAATGACACACCAAACTGAAAAACCGTAATCCACAAGTGAAACCCCATTCTTTTGTAAGAACCACAATTTACTTTCATCAAGGCTTAGCATCAAGACCGAATATTCCCTAACACTTAGTTGGTTTCTTAAGAAACTCAGATTCGAAACCTATTTCTTTCAAGTGCAGTCCGCAAGAAGGGCTATTGATCAAAGACCTTGGGATTCAACTTCCTCAAATTCAGCTAGTCACTTAAGGGTTTAAGCATTTTCGATCACTTCTCAACTCCTTACTCGTTTTTATTGGCTTTAGCTTTATCAATGAAGCAGGAAAAAGTACGGGTTTACGCACAGTCCCGGTTCACCATAGGCATCGATGTATTAGCTTTATCAATGAGACGCGAAAAAGTACGGGTTTACGCACAGTCCCGGTTCATTTTAGGCGATATCGAAATGGTTTTATTGATGAACACAAGAAGGTACGGGTTTACGCACAATCCCCATTTATCTTAGACCATATATTTGAGCCGAGTTTGAGAAGGATGATTCTATATTCACCTTAAGCTTTTCTTTTTACTTAGCTAGCTGAACCTAAGGAAGGATCTTATGCAATGTATCTCAAGCCCCTAATTTGGAAAATAGAATTCGATTATGAGGTAGCAAATCTGGTTCTTTTCGAGACACAACCTAAGTATCGGTTTCAAAGGTTAATGATCTACCTATCAGTGTTCAAGAGGGAAAAAAACGCGAGTTTAAGAGTTCACTATGGTTACTAGCCAATCAACCTAGCAAGTCTACCTATCTAGCAAGATGATTTCCGAAATTCTAGACTCAATCCTATATGAATGCAATGCAGCTACATGAACACTCTGTTTTTGACTTATGCATTTTCAATTTTTTTTCGAATTTGTTTGGTTTTTCTATGCCTTAGATGTGATGCAAATGGTCAAATGCAAGAATAAAAACTAAGAACCACAGAAAACAAAGTCAAATATCCTCTAGAACCCTCCCCCAAACTTAAATCACACAGTCCCTTGTGTGTATAAAAGTCCGAAAGAGGATCCTAGACCAGCAAGTCAAGTGAAAAATATGCAAAAGCAAACCAAGTGAAAGAAATGTAAATGCAAGTCAATTGAAAAATATGCAATGGTATTTATAATGAAAGGAATGGGTTTTTGTACCTCTTAATGATTCCAGTAGTCGGCTGCCACATTTCGCATGAGCTCCATGTAGTGGTCATTATGCCTTTGACGCTCGAACTCAGCTTGCTCGAGCGTTTCCGTCGAGTGTTCGGAATGCTCGATCGATCCGTGGATATGGAGGGTCTTCTTGGGTGGATAGTTGGTGGTGGTGGTTGTCCGCTGTTCCTTTCTAGAGCTGCTACTCTCCTACTTAGATCATCGTTTTCCTGTCTTCTAGCTTCGTCGCTAGCAGTCAGTTTCTTCACCTTCTTCATCAACCATTTGTTCATTTTCTGCAACAAGCTTATGTGCTTGTGTGCTTCTCAAACTGGTTCTCCTTGACGTGGTGGCATCGTGTATTCTTCAAAACAATACGCCTCAGGATCCACTTCATCGTTGTTGGTTGGAGATTAAGTCTGCTGAGGGCCATTGGGATCGTACAAGGCTTCTAGAGGCGGATTGAAATCCGTGTTTTGCCTCATTCTTATCGTTGTGTACTCCCTGTTTGGCAAGAGTAGAAAAGCATTTGGTCTAAGTAAATGATGGAAAGAGTAAAGGAGCTTACCTCGAACTTCCATTGTAGCCAAGAATTGACTCCTCTTTAAGTGATCAATGTTCATGAACCGAGGGTCAGCCCATTGTGTCTCATCGATTGGCACATTACATCTCTCCAGAATGCATGTGACAAGTCCGCCAATGGTGATCTTTCCATCCCGTCCTCCAGTTTTGTTATCCCTTGCCCAATCGCGGTATGTGACCAATTGGTTAGCAAATTGGATGGTTAATCCAGCATTGTTTTGATCTCCGATAATCGGGGATCCGTCGCTCTTTGTACCAACAATGTGTTTAAGAGCAGTAACCAACATCTCCATTTCTCCTAGATTAATTGTTCCAGTAGTAAAACGTGAGAAAAATGTATTTGCTAGGATTGTTCGAAAATACCTCAAGGCCGGGTTTCGGATCAGCGATGCCTTAGATCGGGAGGACGAGAATCTGCTCCTTGTTGATGCAATCAACCGCCACACATCATCCAACTCTGCTCTATCGAAATCTGGTCCATAATTTTTGGACTCGGCTTTTGGGAACTCGAAGAGGTCCCTAAGTGCTTTGAATGTCATTCGATAGTCCCTTCCTCTTATTGCAAAGAAGATGTAACCGCCACCTTGCTTTTCTTGGAGACTCTCGTTTTCCGCATCGTATAAAACGATCTGAACCGTCGCCAAAAACTGGAGAGTCTCTTCCTTGTATGCTCTTTGCGGATACTGCACAAACGTGGACAGCCCACAATTTTGCAACATGAGATCTACATCTCTTGTTAGCCCCATTGCGGTCAGCGCCTCCTTGCATGGATAGCGGGTTCCTAGAAAATCCATCCTCCGCAGATCGCTTAGTGCTCTTGCCGAGTTATGTCTCTCCTTCATCTCCTTCTCTCTTTTTCCGGCAAGGATTATTTCCCTTGCTTCTTCCGCCTCTCTTTCGCCATACCCATCTTCACGAAGTGTTTCAGCAGCAAGGTCTGGGTCCAATTCGTCTTCATCCATGTATTCTCCTCTTTCTTCCGACTCATTCTCAGATTGTACTTCCATCCTCCTCTTCTCCTTTCTGCCGGGTTTGCTTGCGGCCCTAGAAGACTCTCCTTGGGAAGGATTGCTTCTTGACCGAGCATTATTCTTGGCTCTAAGGCGGAGGAGGTTGGCTTTGTTGGATTTGCCGTCTGTCATGGTGAAAGTTGTTTGGAGAAAGAGCAAACGTTCGGACACTCAAACTAGACACTCGAGCTGAGGTGATCGAGTGTAGTAGATGAACAAAGAGAAAGATGATTTGCTTCTGTAAAAGAGAGAACAACTAGAGAGAAATGTTAGAGAGAGAGTGTATTTCGTGCGAATGAAAGGAGAGAGGCCCCTCCTCCTTTTATAGAGGAGAAAAACAAAGGGGGAGCCTTTTCAAATTCAAAATTTGAATTTGGATTAAATCAAATCTTTTTGAATTAAATGGAAAAGATATTGCATTAAAGAAAGGTTTAACCCATTTTTCGGAGTAAATGTCTCCCCTTTCTCAGCTTTTGGCAGTTATAGGCTTTGGAGGCATGTGAATAGGCATGAAGGTTGGACGCTCGAGCCTGACACTCGAGCAGGTTTGGTCGAGTGTCAGTCTGCCAAAAGCTGGTTGATGCTCGAGTGGGACACTCGACCAGGCGTGGTCGAGTGTTGTCCCATCTTGTCGGTTTTGACCCCACTTGTCCCATGTGGGCCCTATTTTCCTGTAAAAGAGACCCAAAAAACCTTCCAAGTGCATGTAAGTCGAAATAGATGCAAGTAAAAATGAAAAATAGCAAATTTGTAAGGAAAATATGCGGAAAAGAAAAAATTGAATGTATATACTGAGGATACCTTTGGGATTGCCTCCCAACTGCGCTTGTTTATAGTCTCAAGCTCGACTTCCTCCTATTTATTGGAGAAGAGGTGGTTCATCGAGCAGAACCAAAGTTCCCTCGGGAATCGTGCTGTTGGCCAAGTAAGGCTTTACTCTATGACCGTTTACAGTGAATCCTTCTGCATTGCTATTGGCTAAAATGACTGCTCCATAAGGTAAAACTTGCAGTACTTTGAACGGACCAGACCACTTTGATCGCAATTTTCCGGGAAATAGCTTGAGTCTTGAGTTAAAGAGAAGCACTTGATCACCAACTTTGATTGTTTTCCGTTGGATCTTTTTCTCGTGAGCTGCTTTTGTTCGATCCTTGTATGCTTTTGAGCTGTCATATGCTTCGAGTCTGATTTCTTCAAGTTCATGTAGGTCCATCTGCCTCTTTTCTTGTGCTGTCTTGATATCAAAATTCAAGAGTTTGGTTGCCCAAATTGACTTGTACTCTATCTCAACTAGTAAATGGCAGGATTTTCCATAAAGCAATTGAAAAGGTGTGCGGCCAATAGGTGTTTTGAAAGCAGTCCTATAGGCCCAAAGAGTATAATCTAACTTGGCGGCCCAATCATGTTTTGACAGTCCAACTATCTTCATCAAAATCGATTTGATCTGTCTATTAGAGACTTCAACTTGTCCGCCGGTTTGAGGATGATAAGGAGTTGCCACTTTGTGTTTAACCCCATGTTTCCTAAGCAAATTCTCAAAAACCTTGTTGACAAAGTGGGATCCTCCATCGCTAATCACAACTCTTGGCACACCAAATCTGGGAAATATAATGTGTTTGAAGAGCTTAAGTACCACCTTTGCATCGTTAGTAGGAGCTGCAATAGCTTCTACCCATTTAGAGACATAATCCACAGCAACCAAAATGTAACTGTTTCCTAAAGAAGGAGGCTTAAATGGTCCCATGAAATCGATTCCCCAACAGTCAAACACTTCTATCTCCAAGATCGGATTCTGCGGCATCTCATTCCTCTTGCTTATACTGCCCATTCTTTGGCAGCAATCACATCTGGATATGAACTCTTGGCAGTCTTTGAAAATCGATGGCCACCATAACCCGGATTGAAGGATTTTCTGTGCTGTTTTGAATGCAGCAAAGTGTCCTCCATAAGTAGATCCATGACAGTGTTCCAAAATCCCATTGACTTCCTCTTCTGATACACATCTTCTGAACAGTCCATCAGATCCTTGCTTGTAGAGATAAGGCTTATCCCAAAAATATTGCCTTAGATCCCTGAAGAATTTCTTCCTTTGATGATAATTCAAGACTTTAGGCAGTTCTCCTCCGACCAAATAGTTTACCAAGTCGGCATACCATGGTAAGCATGTTCCCACAAACTTTGATCCGATCGAAAAACGTCTTCTCTGTCTGTGGGTCTGACGCTCGAGCAGGTGGTGCTCGAGTGTCATGGTCGAGTGTTCGGTGGAAAAACTCAACAGTTGCTCTTCAGGCATAGAATCATTCATTGGAAGGGTTTCTTCAACCTGTATGCTTGATAAGTGATCAGCAACACCGTTTTCAACTCCTGGTTTATCGACTATCTCCATGTCGAATTCTTGCAGCAACAAAATCCATCTAAGCAGTCTAGGCTTAGCATCTTTCTTTTTCATCAAGTATCTTAGAGCTGCATGATCAGTATGCACAATAACTTTTGATCCAACCAGATAGGACCGGAATTTCTCAAAGGCGAACACAACTGCAAGCAATTCCTTCTCTGTGGTGGCGTATTTCACCTGGGCTTCGTCTAGTGTTCTACTAGCATAGTAGATCACATTCAGTTTCCTATCTATCTTCTGTCCCAGAACTGCTCCAACAGCATAGTCACTAGCATCACACATTATCTCAAAAGGGAGATTCCAATCGGGTGCTTGGACTATTGGTGTTGTTATCAAGGCGTCTTTAAGTTCGAGAAAAGCCTTGAGGCATTCCTCGTCAAAGACGAAATCCGCATCCTTGCAAAGGAGGCGAGTCAAAGGTCTAGCAGTCTTCGAAAAGTCTTTGATGAATCGCCTATAGAATCCTGCATGTCCCAAGAAACTCCTAATGTCTTTGACAGTTTTCTGCGGCTGCAACTGAACCATAACTTCTATCTTTGCTTTGTCGACTTCAATGCCCCTTTCTGAAATCTTATGACCTAGAACGATCCCTTCTTTCACCATAAAGTGGCATTTCTCCCAATTAAGCACTAAATCCGTCTCAACGCACCTAGATAGAACCCCGCACAAGTTTGACAAACAAGAGGAGAAGGAAGAACCATAGACAGAGAAATCGTCCATGAACACTTCGACCATCTCCTCAATCAGATCCGAAAATATAGAAGTCATGCAACGTTGAAAAGTAGCAGGTGCATTACAAAGACCAAATGGCATTCTCCTATATGCAAATGTACCATAAGGGCAAGTAAAGTTTGTTTTTTCCTGATCATTTGGATGTATAGGGATTTGGAAAAATCCACTATATCCATCAAGGAAACAATAATATGAATGATTAGCCAACCTTTCAAGCATTTGGTCGATGAATGGCAAAGGATAATGATCTTTTCTAGATGCAGAATTCAATTTTCTAAAATCGATGCACATTCTATGTCTTGTAATAGAGTTAGATCCAAGAAATGCGTACCTGAGCCCGGAGGGGAGTGGTTTGAGTTCCACATTCGGTGATTTGAGCTCTGACCAGTCATCATCGATCTGATACTCGACCTTAGTGTGGTCGAGTGTTGAGGTCGAGTGTTGATTTCCAGAGGCTGAATCGGAATGCTCGAGCTCTGTTTGCTCGAGTGTTGAGGTCGAGTGTAAGGTCTCGAACTGTTTTTCACTTTTCAGTGATTTGCAAGAGTCCAACAAGCCTTTGTAGACATCAGTTTCTTCGTATATGTATCCATCACAACCGTCTTTTATCAAAGCAGTACCAAGGTGGTCTTTCTCCATCAATTCTCCAAACAGGTCCTTTGAAAGATCATCTATTTCTTGCATTACGAACAGCTGACCCTCAATGGTCGGTTTTCTCATTATATCGCTGATGCTGAAAGTCATCTTGAAATCTTTCCCAAGGTTGAGTTCGATTTTTCCTTTTGGCACATTGATCACAGCTCCTGCAGTGGCTAAGAAGGGCCATCCAAACAGCAAGGGGTCCTTTGGTTCTTCTCCCATATCTAGAACAACAAAATCCGTGGGGATTTCTACTCCTCCAACCCGAACTGGTAAGTCTTCCAGAATTCCATGTGGAATCCTAACCGATCTGTCAGCTAGTACCAAGGATATCTTACAAGACTTGTATTTATCGAACCCTAATCTTTTGGCGACTGTTAGAGGCATTAGGCTGATCGATGCCCCTAAATCACACAAGCAACTCCTGAATGTGAGAGGTCCAAGCGAGCATGGAATCGTGAACGTTCCTGGATCATCAAGCTTCTTAGGCATAACCTTTCTTTGTATAATAGCGCTGACCTCATGAGTTAGCACAACCATCCCTTCGACTTCTTGTGTTCTGTCTTTGACTGCGTCTTTCAAAAACTTTTGATAAGGAGGCATTAGCATAAAGGCGTCCAGAATTGGTATTTTTACTTCAACGTCCCTCATCTGCTTTTCAAAGAGAGCTTTGTACTTGTCTGCAACGTCCTTTTTGAATCTCTGTGGAAAAGGAAGCTGCGGTTTGAAAGGAGGTGGAGCAAACGTCTTTGGGTCTTTTTGTATGTCAGTTGTGTTTTTGGGCTGATCTTCTGACACTCGAGCAGGTGGTGCTCGAGTGTGTTGGTCGAGTGTTATAGATTTCGGCTTTTCCGTGCTGATTTCTGTCTGTTTTTCGACCAAATCATCCTCCCCTTCTTGAAGGATACTGTCCTCAGTGTTCTCCGTTGGGTCAGCACGAATTAGCAATTCACGGCCACTATGGAGTGTAATGGCGTTGGCGTGATACTCCTTAGGGTTTTGAATAGCTTTTCCAGGTAGCTGTCCGGTTTGTTTATTTGTTGAAGAAGATCCTTGTTGATTCTCCACATATTTGAGACGGGCATTGAGAGTCTCAAATTTGCAGTTCAGTTCATTATGTGAAGCATCGATCTTAGCATGTACTTCAGCAAATTTCCGTGTTAATTCGGAAGCGCTGGCTGTCTGTCCCTTTAGTATCTGCTGCAAGATGTCCATCACTTCAGGTGTTTGTTGTGGTGGTTGGGTGTTGTATCCAGGAGGTGGTTGGTGGTGTGTTTGCTGGTACTGTTGTTTGGGTATGAATGGTTTTTGTTGTGGTTGCGGATGTGGTTTGGGTGGGTACACCTGGTCGTTTTGATTCGCAACATTTGTGTTTCTGTAGGAGAGGTTGGTGTTGGGTTTGTAGCTGTTGAATTGTCTGAAATTGTTGCTTTGGTTCTGTACGAAACTGACCTCTTCAACTTCGTCATCGTCTTCTTCAACCCGTTCTGTTTCACCGACATGGTTTACTTGCTTATGGTGAGCTGAAAGTAGCTTGTCCAGTTTGTCTTGTATGGCTTTGAGCTCCTTTCTACTAACCATATCTGAATCTGTTACGCCTCTGGGAGTTCGATCATAGTCTTCACTATATTGGCCGTCTGCTTGAGCTAAATTCTCCACTAATTCCCATCCATCATCGACATCTTTATTCAGAAAATTCCCATTGCTGGCTGTGTCTAGCAACAGACGTATCTTGGGGATCACGCCTCTGTAGAGAGTACTGAGAAGGGACTCAGTAGTGAAACCATGATGAGGACATTGTGATTGGTACATCTTGAATCATTCCCAAGCCTCAGAGAATGTTTCGGAATGGTTTTGCTTAAAACCAGAGATGGAATTGCGAAGTTTCGCAGTTCTGGAATTGGAAAAGAATTTGCCTAGAAACGCTTCTTTGCAGGCGTCCCATGATGTGATAGACACTTGTGGCAAGTGTTTTTCCCATAGATGTGCTTTGTCTCCAAGAGAGAAAGGAAACAATCGCAATTTCAGAGCATCCTCACTTACCCCGTTTATTTTTGTCAGACTGGTTAGTCTTTCAAATTCATCAAGATGATCTAGTGGGTCTTCAGAAGGTAAACCATGAAATTTACTGTTCTGAACCATGGAGATCATTCCACTCTTAATCTCAAAGTTATTGTTGGCGATGGCTGGTGGGACAATTCCATGGCGTTGAGTGTGGATACTGGGAGCATCACCGGCACCAATGTGTCTAACTCTCCTAGGACGAGTTCCTAGTTCAGTAGCTTGTACTTGTTCTTCCATGTTCACCTGATCCGTGTATTCTTCGTTCAATTTGTTCCGTTGTTCTCGCAAGTATTCACGAGGCAAACAGTCTATTCTGTCAGAGTATGGAATGAGGTCTTCACTTCCACGGGGATCTGTATTCATGCAAGTGAGTTGTGCTGTCGGAAATGACACTCGAGCAGGTGGTGCTCGAGTGTAGTGATCGAGTGTTTCTTGGTTCTGCTAGAGCCTCTGGATACAGAAGAAAAATCAACGAGCTCGAGTTGTGTTGGTCGAGCTTGTTGATCGAGTGTACCTGAAAGCAATAATAGTATAATAAAACTTAGTCTCAGAAAAGTGATTTTCGTAATTGTAGCTAACTAATCCCCGTTGGCAACGGCGCCAATTTGATAAACAGGTTTTTACGGTGTTTTCTCAAATACCAAACTGTCTATTTAATCAATTGTAGTACAGTATGGTGTCAATCCAATGGGAGAGTAACTAGCAATCAAGATATAATCTACTTATTCTAATCTAAGCCAAATTCGGTTTTAGCGAGTGGTTATCTATCCTAGGTGACAACGAAATCTTGAAACAAAATGCTAAAAATGAAACAAAGTATTAGAATGTAAAAACAGAGCATTAAAAGTAAAGTAATTGTAAGTGCAACACGAAATCTCACCTAAAGCAGAGTATAAAAATCACGTAAATTCAATAGAGGAAAAACGGGTTCTCGAGGATTATGATCAATAATTAGGGTATTCCTAGGGGTTCTAGACTTATCTATCAACCTATTTAGATGACCTCTAAGCAAGGAATCACAAAGTAATCAC
>JAKUCM010005223.1:0-17798 GCA_023374145.1 Lepidium sativum | reverse complement strand
GAAGAGTAAATGAAAATCTTCACATTTCTGAATGATCTGGACAAGGAGTATGATATTAGTCAAGTCTATCTTGACCGAACATGTCATTGTGCAAAAAAAGGGTCAAAGAAAATAAATGTGAAAAAGAAGGGACAAAAGAAAATAATGTGCAAAAGGAGGGACAAAAAGAAGGGAGTCGTTTTGGGTTAATATGACTGTTGGTGGAAAGAAAGGAAGGAATGTCGTCCACACCACATGACAAAGACCCTTTTTGACCGTTGGACCTAAAAGACAAAGTGATCTACACCAAAAGTGGTTCACACCAAAAGTGGTCCTCACAAAGTGGTCCACACACCTTTTGGGACCACTTTTGCTTTCTTTTTCCCTTTGTATTTTGTCTATATAATTGAGTGTAAAAAACTCCTTCAATATCAATGAGAAAAAATGATTTTCACTCTCTCTTATACTCTTTGATTCTCTCTTATATTCTCTCTTAATCCGCAATGAATCTCGATCTTTGATGATTTTTCTTACATGGTATCAGAGCCATCATTGATTCTCAGCCATTCTCTTCGTTTTCTCTGTTTAAAACTCGTTTGTTTCTTGGCCAGTCGTATAAATCTCCATTGTTGTACGACTAAAAGCTCGAAATTGAAGAAAATACCGCTTCTTTGACCATGAAAACACCTAAAGCTTCAACCTTTGGTGTAGAATCAAGTTAAAGTTATCATCTTTCTCAACAAATCTCTATACCTCTGAGGCTCTTTCTTTCTCTATTTGTTTCTCTTTTGACCTATGGATTTCAATTATGCAAAATCGTCGATTGTCTCTGTGATTCTTAAAGGAGTCAACTACCTTTTTTGGGCCAGAACCTTGAAGACTACAATCTGTACGAGAAGAGGTTTTTGGAGTCACATTGTGAAGGACAAACAGCCAATGGTATCTCTCTCAAGTGATGATGAAGATGAAGAGTATCTTGAGGAGGACGATGAATGGTTCCAAATGGATCAAGCTGTCAAGTCCATCATCCAAAGTTCCCTAGATCCTTTAATTCTTGAGGCTTATTCATACTGTGAAATGGCTAGAGAGTTATGGGATACCTTGAAGAAGGTATATGGAAATGTCTCAAATTTGACAAGAGTATTTGAGGTAAAGAAAGCTCTTGCAAACCTTCTCCAAGAAAAGATGGAGTTCACGAATTACTTTGGGAATTTTAGGTCCTTGTGGGTTGAACTGAATATGTTGAGACCTATGTCCATAGATCCGAAAGTGGTTAAGGAAAAGAACGAAGAAGATAAGGTCTTTGAGCTCTTGATGAACCTTAACTCGAACTACAAGGATCTAGTGAAGCACATCTTGAGGTCCGCTGCTAGCTCTAGTGATAACATAATTTTTACTCTATTGTCAAATCCTATTATACTTGTACGTCGGTTGTAGTATAATAGGTGTCAATCCAACTAGGAATGTAATTATCAACCGGGATGCAGGTAACTACTCTAATTCAAGCCAATCAAAGTGTGGTTTCTCTAACAACCTAAATTCGAACCCTTAAAACGAAAATAGACAGAACAATGCAATTGTAAATAATTCAAACAAGGCAATAAACAGCAGAGTATCAAATAGAATTAACGCAGGGTGAGAAAGCAGGATCCTGAGGAGTGAGTTTCATAGGTCAACGTGACTCTTAAGTTAACTAGGCGCTTGATATCACTCAATAGAGCTAGTCTCTAGGCAACGAGAACACAAATAATGAGTCCACTCTCGTGGTAAACAAACTCGATAGACTACTAACAGACCCTATCGCCATAGGCGTTTGATAATCTAGTCGGAATGAACGATCAACTTGCTTAGCGCCGATTCACACCTCAGACATTCGATCCCTCGAGCTGAGCATGTAAATCTCTGAAGTGGTTCAGTCTGACGCTCTACCAAACACCCATCGGTGCTAGAGCGTCTCAGAACAAGCCTCAGTTGATCAAAATGAAACTGGTGATGATAAAACCAAATCAGAAAAACTTACATAAATCTAACCCTAAGCGCCTTAGAAAACCTAAGTATCACGTATACCTAACTCATCCTCAGGAACCCTAAATGACTACTCAGAACGCATGAGTTTGACACCAAACACGAATTCAGGGTTTGAATGCATCAATAAAGGACTCGAACAAGGTATGAAATCAACGCTTAACGTAAAACTGAATTGCATAAAATAAACTCGAAAATCAGAAAGTTGGGTTCGATTACAAAGCTCCAAGTTCGCAAGAAAAATCAATTGTCAAAAACTAGTGTCCGGGTTTTTTGCAACATGTAAGAATATTTATACTAAACTCATAGCAAAACCCTAGATAAACTCGGCCCAATGAGCAGTGGATTTTAGCCTTGGTTTGGCCCAGTGACGAATGAACTCGATCTTGGGCTTGAAAGTGGGCTCGATCTTGTCTGGAAAAGGGGCTCGATCCATGCCCGAGTTGGGGCTCGAATTGGGCTCGACCTGTGCTCGGTAATGGGCTCGATCTAAGCTCGAGCTGGGGCTCGAACTCGGCTCGATCTGGGGCTCGGTAATGGGCTCGATCTAAGCTTGAGCTGGGGCTCGATATTGGGCTCGATCTAAGCTCGAGCTGGGACTCAATCTGGGCTCGACCTGAGGCTCAATCTGCCCGCATCCAGTACCTGAACACTCAGAAATCGTAGTATGTATGCAGATGCATGTCAATGTGTATGAATGATACTATCTAGACTCCAACTATATGAGAATGTATCAAAATGTATGTATAATATACCTAAATGATGCTCCTAAGACGTGCTAAAAACGTGTATATCATCTAGGTCCCTTCCTTGTCTTGAAGAATTGTGCTCTCAAATCCAAAAAGAACAAGGCTCCATTGAGTTGTTCAAAGAAAAATGGGATTCGGGTCTTCTCTCCACAAACAAGGTTCAAGATAGATTTGAGGATTGGAAAAAAATTGTTTGTGATCATTGCAAAAAGAAAGGCCATTCAAAGGAGAAGTGATGGCTTCTCCATCCTCACCTCAAGCCTTCAAATTCAAAGATTCCAAGGCTAATGTGTCTCATGGAGTCTCTGAGGACTATGGGCCTATCAACCGAACTCCAACAAAATTCCTTAAAGATGTATCTCCATATAAGGTATTAAACAAAACCAAATCTCCTTTGAATCACTTACGAGTGTTTGATTGTGTTTGTTTTGTCCTAGTGGCTGGAGAGGTTCAGAACAAACTTGAAGCCAAAAGCAAGAAGTGTATGTTTCTAGGCTACCCATCCACTCAAAAAAGATACAAATGTTATAATCCAGATTCTCGGAGGGTCCTTGTGTCTCGGGATGTGAAGGTCATTGAGGATCGTGGATTCTATGACAAACAGAATTGGGAGGACTTACAAGACTTATCCGAACCATCTTTGAAGACAAAGTCTGAGTTTTATCAAATCTTCATTAAGTTCTAGTATCTAGTTGATAATCAGTTGAGTACAAAAATCAGAATGGTTCAATGTGATGGTGGAGGTGAATTTATCAGTAAAGTGTTTTTACAACGCTTGCAGGATTCGAGTATTCAACAACTCATTTCATGTCCCCACACTCCACAACAAAATGGTCTAGTTGAAAGAAAACATAGACACATTCTGGAGCTTGGCCTTTCAATGATGTTCCAAAGCAAGATGCCACACAAATATTAGGTTAAAGCCTTATACACATCCAGCTTCTTGGGTAACTTACTACCATCATCAGCCATCGTAGATCACAAAAGTCCTTTTGAACTACTCAACATGACAACTCTTCTCTATTCATCCTTAAGAACATTCAGATGTGCGTGCTATCCAACACTACGAGATTACTCTCAAAATAAGTTTGATCCTCGATTTCTCAAGTGTGTTTTATTGGGATATAATTATAAATATAAAAGGCTATATATGTCTCATTCCATCCTATGGTCATGTCATTATCAGTAGGCACATGATCTTTGATGAATATTCATTTCCCTTTAATGATGAACTCTATAAATCCACCAACTTTCAGCTTACTCCATTGATTAATGCTTGGCTGCAAAGTTCAGTGAAAACTCAATGCTCCACTTCCTCTCATGCTATAATATCTGACCTTGCATCACCAATATTGCCTCCTCCATTTCGAGTTGTACCTGAAACATCATCTCAACAAGCACAAGAAGAAGATAGCAACATGCAGCCTCTAATCACTTTAGAACCGACAAGTGCAAGTAAGTCTACCGTAGATGGTGAACTGAGTACTGAGTGTATGTCAGGCTTTGATCGTGCTTCTATTAGCAATAACTTTGTTTCACCATCACACAGGACAAATTCACCTCCGTCTTTAAAAGCTCCAATGACAGAAGATAACATTGCAACACCAACAACTGAAGATAATACTTCAACTCAACAAACTCATTCGATGATCACAAGGGGAAAAGTTGGGATTATAAAACCCAATCCTTGATATGAATTGCTCACGCACAAGACAGTATATCCAAAACCAAATACAATTACTGAAACATTGAAAGATGAAGGATGGACTGATGCTATGCAAGAAGAAGTCGATAACTGTATTGAGACAATAACTTTTCTTTGGTTCCTCAAGATGCATACATGAATATTTTGGGGAGCAAATGGGTTTTCAGAACAAAATTGAATGCTAACAGATCAGTTGATAAGCTTAGAGCTCGAATTGTGGCCAAAGGTTATGAACAAGAAGAAGGAGTTGACTTTTTTGAAACATATAGTCCGGTTGTAAGAATAGCAATTGCGAGATCAATTTTGCATCTTGTAACAATTATGAATTGGGAAATCAAACAAATGAATGTTAGAAATGTCTTTTTACATGGTGATTTGACTGAAACTGTCTTCATGAAGCAACACATACGTTTTGTGGATTCTACAAAGCTAAATTATGTCTAGAAATTACACAAAAGCTCTCTATGGACTCAAACAAGCACCTCATGCTTGGTTTAACAAATTCAGTAACTTCTTGCTTGAGTTTGGTTTCATTTGCAGTATAAAGGATCCATCACTTTTCTGCTACTCCAAAGGAGAGGATGTCATCTTGTCGTTGCTCTACGTTGACGACATGGTCATCACGGGAAACCAATCTGAACTCTGGCCGTCCTTTATAATTGAGCTCACCAACCAGTTCGCATGAAGGATATAGGAAAACTTCATTACTTTCTTGGAATTCAGGTGCAACATCATCAAGATGGAATGTTTTTGTCTCGATAACGCTATGCAAATGACATTTTAATAGCTGCTTCAATGCAAGATTATGCTTCAATGCCTACACCACTACCTGTTCAAGTTGATAGAATTGCGGATCAAGATGTTCCTTTCACTAATCCCACATATTTTTGAAGTCTAGCTGGTAAGTTACAATACCTTACCTTCACTACTTCGTAGTGAACTTTGTTTGCTAAGATATGCATACTCCAACCATTTCAAATTTCACACTCTTAAAGAGAATTTTGCGTTATGTCAAGGGAACTATATCAATGGGTCTTAGTTTCATCAAAGACATTGATTGGACATTAAGAGCTTAAAGTGACAATGATTGGGCTGGATGCAAGGTAACGAGACGTTCAACATGTGATTTTTTGCATTTTCTTAGGCTATAATCTCATCTCTTGGTCTTCGAAAAAGCAACCTACTGTCTCTCGCAGCTCTACAGAGGCTGAGTATCGATCTCTTTCTGAAACCGCAACAGAAATTAATTGGATAAGTCATTTCCTCAGAGAAATTGGAGTACTTCTTCTCGACACTCCAGAGATGTACTGTGATAATCTGTCCTCAGTCTATCTCTCGGCCAATCCAGCCTTCCACAACCGCACCAAACATTTTGAACTTGATCATTATTTTGTAAAATATCGTGTGGCTCTCGGCTCCCTGATAGTCAAACACATTCCGGCTCACCAAAAAATCGTAGATATCTTCACCAAACCGCTTCCCGCTGCAGCATTTGACTCCTTAAGGTACAAACTTGACATTCACGTTCCACCCACTCCAAGTTTGAGGGAGAATATAAGAGATACAGCCCATGAAAAACCCACTTCGCAACCTCCTCTCTCATCTCCTATGGGCCAGATATTGAATGAGCCCACTAAGCTTCAACAGCGGTCTTCAACAACATAAGATAATCATGACTCTGCAAAAATCAGAGTTGAGAAAACGACACAAAACTGTACGGTACATGATTGGAAAATCACAATAAAAAACGTGTTTGAAGCGTTGAGTGAAATAAAGAGCTAGGGTTTTTGTATCCCTTTAATATATAACCATAGCTAAGTCTCCTAGAACATTAAGAAACCATTTTCTCTCAATGAAACAGAAAAGTTGCAGTTTTTCTTAATTTTTCTTCACCTCATACGTTGCAAAGTCACTTGCAACCTTACTATGATAGGTCGACAATCATAACCAATCATATCCAAATATTCAACCTTAGAATTTGGAAATAAAGAAAGACATTCTTCTGATGCAAATGCTTTATCTAATCTTAAGAGACTCGATTATGCACTTATGTTCTTTTATGTAAGAGCTGGGCCCATAAAATTACTGAAAACTAAAACCCTAAAAGCCCATTACAAACCCATTAACAAAGCCCTGAGAAAAATAAGAAGAAAACGAAGAACAACAAACACACTTCACTTCAGTTTCCGTGGATTTGTCCTGAGATTTTTAAATCCGGCGGCGGAAATCAAAACTCTTCCTTTTTTCGACAAAAGCTGCAAAAAATGGGAAGAGGAAGACATAGAGGTCGTTCTCAAAGAAAAGATTTCAAGGAAAGCAGGGAAAATGTCTGGAAACGTCCCAAATCCGATACTACTGCTGATACTTCCGATAATGCTGCACCGGAACAAAAACCTACTTGGGAACCTATTATCACTGTTAACCCTAATTTCGAGGAATATTACAAGGTAAAGGGTTTAGGGTTTTTGATTCTGATGACTTGTAGTTTATTTAATGGATTTGATTTTGTGATTGTTTTGCTTCTTTGTGTGTAGGAACAAGGGATAGTGAAAGCAGAAGAATGGGATTTGTTTATGGAGGTTCTTCGTAAGCCTTTACCTGCTGCGTTTAGGGTTAACTCCAAGTAAAGCTTCTTTCTTTTCTCTTCAATTTGTTATTGGTCATAGCTTCAATGAAGTTTAAGGTTTAGGGTTTGGAGTTGAGTTTACATTGTAGTGTTATAAAGTAAAGTTTATAACTTGGACTTGGATTGCCTCATGTTTTCAATTGCTTAACTAGATTTTTCTTTTTTTCCTATTTATGAATTCGCAGTAGCCAATTTTGCGATGAAATTATATCTATCCTGGAGAATGACTTTATGAAATCACTTCAGACAGAGGTAAAATATTATGTTTGTGATTAGTGTCTATTTGTATATTACCTGAAAATCTATTTATCTCACTTTAGTTTTGCTTTCTAGGCAATAGAAGGTGGTGAATTGGAGGATGCTATTAAGCCGCTGCCTTGGTATCCGAAGAATCTTGCTTGGCATTCGAATTTTTCTAGAAAGGAGATTAGAAAAAATCAGACACTTGAGAGGTATTGGTTGTAGTCACTCATATATTATTGGATAACTGATTGAGGTCACCTTAACCATTAGCTAATCTGAAACTTGGTGTATGCTTCAAGAACTCGTGTGTTTGTTATAATGGTTTCTTCATTGGGGCTTTTCAGGTTTCATGAATTTCTGAAATTAGAAAATGAAGTTGGAAACATGACAAGGCAGGAAGCCGTTAGCATGGTAGGATAGCTTAATCGTCTCTTCCACCATTGATATTGCTGTGCCTTACTAAATTGTTGTTGAATTTGATAACGCAGGTACCTCCTCTCTTCCTTGACGTACATCCAGATCATTTTGTACTTGACAGTGAGTGAATTTGTATTTGATAATGTTTTGAGACTGAGAAATTTTCAAAGGGCTCAATGAAGTATCCTTCTTGCGAAAGGAAGAAGTGACCATATGACTTTATCAGTTATCTCGTCCTTGTCTCGTCAAAGATTAGTAGTTACTTATAAGTTATCTCATCTTTGTCTCTGGACAGTGTGTGCTGCACCGGGTTCCAAAACATTTCAGCTGCTTGAGATTATACATGGAGCATCAGAACCAGGCTCCCTACCTAAAGGATTGGTTGGTGTTGCAATTTTTTTATATTTTAGTTATGATTGGTTTTCAGTAGATAGATGATTTGATTGTTCCTCCAATAACTAGGTGGTCGCTAATGATGTTGATTTCAAAAGATCCAACCTTCTCATTCACCAAACGAAGAGAATGTGCACAGCTAACTTGATTGTGACTAATCATGAAGGGCAACAGTTTCCTGGTTGCCGGTTAAACAAATCCCGGGCTTCAGAGAAAGGAATAAGTGAAGATATGCCCATTAATCAACTTTCCTTTGACCGTGTCCTATGTGATGTTCCATGCAGTGGTGATGGTACACTGAGGAAGGCTCCAGACATCTGGCGGAAATGGTGTTTTCACCTTTGCCTTTTTAAGCCTAGGCCATATGATGATGCACTATAAGGCATTCATTCGTGAATTTTTTTTTTTCTTTTTGTTTCTGTACAGGAATTCTGGAATGGGTAATGGACTTCATAGCCTTCAGATTATTCTTGCAATGAGAGGTAATATTTTCTTTTCCTTCATGTCTCAACTAATATCCATGTATTGCTTGTAGAATGACGTGCCTATCATATACATGTGTGCTTGATATTGTCCAGGTTTATCTCTATTGAAAGTTGGTGGGAAGATGATATACTCAACCTGCTCAATGAACCCAGTGGAAGATGAAGCTGTTGTTGCTGAAGTAATTTTCAGACAACATTATTATCATTCATTATAAACCTCTTGTAGCTGTAACCACATAATAACCCTTGCTTCAATTCAGATTCTAAGGAGGTGTGGAGACTCTGTTGAACTTTTAGATGTTTCGGATAAGCTTCCTGAACTTATACGCAGACCAGGTCTTAAGAAATGGAAGGTCAGTTTCTAAGTTCGTTAACAAGTGAACAAACTATCTTCTTTAAATCTAATAGGATTAATCATCTTTTTTTAATGTCTTTGTTTGATCCAGGTGCGTGATAAAGGCGGGTGGTTTACTTCTTACAAAGACGTTCCACAAAACCGCAGAGGTGGAATTCTTGTGAGCATGTTTCCTTCAGGGAAAAACCTTAAGGACTCAGCCGAAACCACACTGGAGAATGAGAATGGTGGTGTTAACGGATGTCAACATGGACACAAAGAAACAGATAGTTCTCTGGTGGATGCTACTCCTGATGAACCAGCTGAAGAAGTCTCTGATCTTCCACTTGAACGTTGCATGAGGATAATGCCTCATGATCAGAACACTGGAGCCTTCTTCATTGCTGTCCTTCACAAAGTTTCTTCCTTACCAGGTGAATTTTCTTTTTTGGAGAACTACTTCTGGGTGATGTTCAGTCAACTATGATTGTGCAAAACTAACCTATAGTTTGCTCACAGAATTTCAGGAGAAATCAAATCCAAAAAGGAACCCGTCTGCGAAGCCTGCTGAGTCAATAGAAAAGTCTCAGAGTAAAGAATCTGTTATTACAGTTGATGCCGTAGCAGATGAGAGTGCAGTGGAAAATGTTACTAAAGCAGATTCAAACATTGAGAAAGATGATAGCTTGGAGCCTGAGATGAAAAATATAGAAGGAGAAAGCATCAAGGAAGATAAAGAAGCAAATTCAAGTAATACAGGAGGCAAGAGAAAAGTACCAATGCAAGGGAAGTGGAAAGGCTTTGACCCTGTTGTTTCCCTGAAAGATGAAAAAGTAGTTAGTGGCATCAAGGAATTCTACGGTATCAAAGATGAATCATTTCCATTGTATGGTCATCTTGTGGCTAGAAACACCGACACAAGTAGTGTCAAGAGGATCTACTATGTTTCAAAATCAGTTAAGGAAGTTCTTCAGTTGAATTTTGCTGTCGGGCAGCAACTTAAGATCGCTTCTGTTGGTCTCAAGATGTTTGTAAGTACAAAGTTCTCTTCTTCACTTATGATTCGATTGATTAACCGCAACAGGCAGTGAAAAAACTTAATTCTTCGACTGATTGAAACGCAGGAGAGACAATCGTCAAAAGAAGGTTCAAGTACAGTGTGCCCATTCCGTATATCATCCGAGGGACTACCTGTGATCCTTCCATACATCACGAAACAAGTGCTTTATACTCCAATGGCAGATTTCAAACATCTTCTGCAATACAAATCAATAAAGTTTCTGGATTTGGTTAATCCACAGTTAGCCCAGAAAGCAACTGACCTTGTAATGGGAAGCTGCGTGGTGATTCTTAGCAATGGTGCGTATTCTTTGGTCTCAGTATATCTACTTCTGGTCATTTTAGGATGTGAATTCTTATGGTTTTGGTGGTAACCGCAGGTGAAGAACCGGTGAAAGTGGATGGGTCAACAATAGCCATCAGTTGCTGGAGAGGGAAAGCTAGTTTGGCTGTTATGGCCACTGCTGCAGATTGTCAGGAGCTGCTAGAGAGATTTGCAGAGAAAACACCAAAAACTGAAGGTGGTTGAGTAAATGAAAGCAATGGCATTTCAGACGGTCCTCAGGCCATGAGACTGCATAAACCTCTCCTTTTATTATAAGCTTCAAATTGTATTCTTTCGTTGTGCTTCTGATATAAGCATCATCATGATGACTTGGATGGACAGACTAAAATGAAAGATTTTGCTCTAAAAGAAGAAACTATTATTTTTGAAAAATCATCAGTTTGTAATATATTATATTAAGTCATTAAACGATAATATCAATTAGTAGGTATAGAATGGAAGATAGAGAGAATGCAATGAGACTACTCTTTGTGACTGTGGGAACAAGACAAGTCAATATTGAACAACAAATTTACGCATCTTCTTACTCAGAAATGAACAACAATGTTGAGTAATCTAATACTTTTTAACGTCGAAGATTGAATCAGTTAATCAAATAGCTTATAGAGTGTAGAAAGATAGAGCAAATGTAAATATCGTTGATTTGGATCATCTGATTGTTGTTGGTTTGCACTCATCTCGTGTTTCGACGGAAGATTCGCCTGATCAAATATTAAAGAGAACATTAGAAATTAATAAGTTTAGTTTCTGAAAGGTTACCTTATTAAAGGGTTCAAGAACCACTCACGCTTCTGTGGAAAACAAATATGTATCCAACTGATAATCCCAAGATAAGACCAAGCCCAAATCCTATTGCGACTGCTTTCCAACTAATCACCTCTTCTTCTTCCTCTGATTCCAATGTTTCCTCAGGTACTAGCGTGTAAATATTTTCGCAACCTTTGTCAAGAGAAGGGCCAAAAAGTCCCATATTATCCTCAAAGGCAGAGCAAGGCTGCGGTTTCAACTGATTGCCCCATGGTACTAGACCACTAAGCTCGTTATGAGAGAAATTCATGACCTCGAGGGATGAGAGGTTTCCTAGCTCTTGTGGAATTTCTCCTGAAAGCTTGTTTTGGGAAATGTCAAGAGATTCAAGAGCTGTGAGGTTCCCCATAGATGAAGGGATGCGTCCACTGAAAGCATTTCTTGAAAAGTTGAGCACATGAAGCTCTTTCAATAGACCGATGGACCTTGGAATCTCTCCTTCAAATTTGTTTCCTGAAAAGTCGATGGCTGTGAAGATTTCCAGGATACGTATTAGCTTCATCTCTACACCTTTATCCATCAAAACAATTGAATCATGGTAATAATAGCCTCTATCTCCCATGTACTTTTTGTCAAGCAGGT
This sequence comes from Lepidium sativum, assembly GCA_023374145.1. Classification (NCBI taxonomy): domain Eukaryota; kingdom Viridiplantae; phylum Streptophyta; class Magnoliopsida; order Brassicales; family Brassicaceae; genus Lepidium; species Lepidium sativum. The sequence goes on along the minus strand of JAKUCM010005223.1, from coordinate 6,048 downwards.
TGTGATTTGTTCCAAGTGATGACATAGCTTTCCACTTCACAAAATGATCTGATGACAAAGTTCCATTGAAGTGATTATGTGATATATCGATGATTCTCAACTCAGGGAACACGACTTCATGTATGGGTCCATGGAATAAATTGGAGCGCAAGACAAGAACTTGCAGCTTTTTATGAGAACCCAACCAAAACGGAAATGTATCATTGAGTTTGTTGCTTTCCACGTTAAGAACTTCAAGAGTAGAAAAAAGGATCAAAGATCTTGGAAGCTTCCCTATAATTTGGTTATGACCGACATCCAGTGACCTTAGACTTTCAAATATATCCTCTGAAAGATCTCCACTAAGATGATTGTGACGAAGGTTTAAATTTGATAGAGTACTCTTGAGATTTCCCATACAACTAGGAATTGAACCATTGAAGTTGTTATTAGATAAATCGAGAGTCCTAAGAGAATGCAAGGCGCATAAAAAAGAAGGAATCTTTCCCGCGAAGTTGTTGTTGGAGAGAAACAAGTACTCTATTTTACTGTGTTTCTTGATAAAGGACTGTCCATGTTTGGATGATCTTTCGAAATCGATGAAAATATTATTCGAAAGTTTGAGGTAAAACAAGTTTGGTAGGGTCCATATACAGCCAGGAACTTGACCTTTGATTTTGTTGTTGGAAATGTCGAGATTTTCTAGATGAGAAAGCTTTCCAATCGAAGAAGGGATTATACCCGAAAACTGATTAGAAGAAAGGTCGAGAGAGCTGAGATAAGAAAGGTTTGAAATCCAAAAAGGGATTGGACCCGTAAACTGATTAAAAGAAAGGCTGAGAGTGGTGAGATCAAGGTTTTTGATTGAATAAGGAATTGGACTTGAAAATTGATTAGAATCAAGGTAGAGTTCGTTGAGATTAGAAAGCTTTCCAATCCAAGAGGGGATTAGCCCAGAAAGCTGATTTGAAGAAATGTCGAGAAAAAAGGGATGACAAAGGTTTGCATTCCAGGAAGGGAATGTACCTGAAAAATGATTAGAATCAAGGTTTATAGTGTCGAGATTAAAAAGATTTCCAATCAAAGAAGGAATTGGACCCGAAAGCTGATTAGACGAAAGTCGGAGATATATGAGATGAGAAAGCTTTCCAATTGAAGAAGGGATTGGACCAGAAAACTGATTACCAGAAAGATCGAGAAGAGTGAGATGAGAAAGGTTTCCAATTGAAGAAAGGATTGGACCCGAAAATTTATTGGAAGGATATTTGAGTTCAATGAAATGGTTTAGCTTTCCAACCGAAGAAGGGACTGAATCCAATAAATCATTAGAGAGGTCGAGAGAAGTGAGATGAGAAAGGTTTCCAATACAATAAGGGATTGGACCTGAAAACTGATTAGTAGAAAGGTCGAGATAGGTAAGACGTGAAAGCTTTCCAATTGAAGAAGGGATTGAACTTGAAAACTGATTAGTAGAAAGGTCGAGAGTGGTGAGATGAGAAAGGTTTCCAATCGATGAAGGGATTGAACCCAAAAAGCAATTAATAGAAAGGTCAAGAGTAGTGAGATGAGAAAGGTTTTCAAACCAAGAAGGAATTGTACCTGAAAACTGATTAACATTAAGGTTGAGAGCTGTGAGATGAGAAAGGTTTGCGATACAAGAAGGAATTGGACCCAGAAATTGATTAGAAGAAAGGTTGAGACTGGTGAGGTGAGAAAGATTTCCGATCGAAGAAGGGATTGGACTCGAAAATTGATTCCAAGAAAGGTCCATAGTGGTGAGATGAGAAACTTTTCCAATTAATGAAGGGATTGGACCCGAAAAATGATTAAAGGAAAATTTGAAAGTGGTGAGATGAGAAAGATTTTCAATGGAAGAAGGGATTTGACCAGTAAGACCATTAAAAGTAAGGTCTAAAGTTGTTAGAAAATGAAGGTTTTGAAGCGTATAAACCATGCTCTTGGAATGAAACTGGCCATAGAGACAGCTGTAGCTAAGGTCTAGCTCGATCACTTCCCCAGACTCGACATTGCATGTGATACCCTCCCAACTACAGCAATCACTGTTATTCGTCCATGACTATGTCTTCGGATGAAGATTAAGATTATCAAAAAAGAAAGTTACACCCGCAGTAGTATAATTAGTAATACACTTTCCAACCGTAAACTGGTTTTTGAACTCGAGAAGTGTATCCCTTTGTTGGGGACGACACAAATGCCTACTAGTAGGAATTGAAAACACAGCTCCAAAATTGAAAAAGAAGAAGAAAGAAAAAGTAAAAGGAATGATCGTTGAGTAATAGGAGCCTTTCATCATTCTTTGAGCTAATTTCAGTTTTTGGATTATGAAAGGAAACTTTTTTGTAGGAAAACTTGAAAGTGCAATAGTAAGTAAACTCGTGCTAGTCTCTTTATATGCTAAATAATAGATTATATTCCACAAAGATAATTCCAATACTGCTTGACTTACTCAGGACGACTAGTCTTTAGTCTTTCTAAATTGGATTTATATTCGATTTTCCACACATTTAAACCAACAAAAAGCCAGCTGAAAGTCATAAAGAAACAAAAATATCTCATTGATTATTTGATTTGATCCGTGAACTACATGTTGTGGTCTAAATTTGAGATTCGTATTTTCTACTAAAACGATTTTTTTTTAAATATAACTTTAAGATTTATCACGCACATTAAACATTTTGTATCATACTCTTCACTAGTACATTCATAAAATACTCTTATATTATTATTTATTATTATTTTTCTTGATAATTTTGTTTACAATTTTTTTCCTGCCAAATTTTATTTTTCATTTCAAAATTTGGTTTTAACATTTAAATTATATATATGAAATCTTGTAAAATCTTATAAATAATTTTAATAAGTTATTTTATAAAAATAAAAAACTAAATTTTTAAATTATATTATAAAACTTTGTAAAATTCAATCTATAAACTAAACTAGTGATCAAAATTTAGTAAATCAAGCTAAACCTATATTTTTAAAAGATTTAATAGATACATAAATCTAAAAGAATGAATATATTAACTCTTGAATAAAAAAAACTATATCCTATTGGTAGTGATTTTGTGTCGTGGTAGTAGATCCAGGTGGGCATGGGGGGTTGTAAGCCCACTTTCAACAATAGCCCCCCACTTTCAACAATAGCCCCCCAGTTCGGTGACGAGGACGTAGTCGCTAAACTCAGAATAGATCGTTGGTGTGTGTGAATACTACTATCACATGTCACATTCTGAATAGCTGAATCATGTGGCTGATTTGATATGTCTGTCTGGCGGTAGCGTAACTTCTAGGGTTTCAAGTTCGTAACGACGCGATTCCTCGGTTGCCGTGCCTTATCTCTTTAAATGAGAGGAGGGGTGGAAAATTTGCCTCACAACTTCGCGAATCTCTTCGATCAGGTATTCTCTCCCTTATCTCTCTTCTCTCTCTACGTGATTTGTTTCTTTTACATCACATATTTTTCTTAAAAATATAAAAATTAAAGTATATTTTTTGCTTACTATAATTCTGGGTGAAAATATTTCCAAAATTATTAAAATTGAAAATCATCCATGTGGCAACCATATTTTGCATAAGTAAACCCTAACTAGATGTCTAAATCCATGAAATGTTTAACATAAGTAAATTAAGCTAAATACTATACCATCAAAACCTAACGAATGATTATAAAAAATCTTGAATAAAAACTAAATTTTGATGGGATGCCTAAACCCAATAGAATGATCAAATTAGTAAATTAAGCTAAATATTATATTTTAAATATACCCACTTAATGCCTAAACCTATGAAAATAATGATTATAACTTAAAAATTTTAATTGGTTTATTGTTTATTTATAAGTTCTAATAAGATAAATTATATTTTCTAATAAATTGTATATTTATTAGCTTTAATAAGATAAATTATATATCCTATGAGAATAGTCAAAACTAGTAAATCAAACAAAATATTATATTTAATTGATTCACTTTATGCATAAATACAAGAAAATGATTCTAATTCATAAAATTCAAATATAATATTTATAAGATTTAATAAAATAACTTATAAATTTTTATTTTTATAAAGTTTAATAAAATAATTTATAAATAAAATTTTACATGATATTTTATAAATAAGTCTTTATAAGATAATTTTTAAATTTTTTTATTTCATAAATTTTTATATAATTTTATTAAAAAACTATATAAAATCTATAAAACACTTATATAACATTATAACACTAAGTAAAATGTAAAAATATGATTTAAAAGTTGGTTTATAAATCTTATAAAGTTTTTATAATTAATACACAATCTATCCAATATTTTGATTTATAAAGTTTTATAAGGGTTTCATAAAAAACTTATTTCTATAGTTTTTATAAGTGAACTTGTTTAAAAAGCTTATAAAAAGAATACAAATTTTTAAGTAGTTTTTATACAGATATTTATAAAACTTAAAGAAATATAATGCGGAGAAGAAACAAATCTAAAGAAGCAAAAAATTTACTAGATTTTATAAGTTGAGTTGTAAAAATCTAAATCTTTTTAGAGAATAACACGAAGATGAAGATTTATGAATCATTAAAAAATGAATATATATCCAAATCATTTAATAGATTGCGCAAATAAAAAATTGAGTAATTATACAACAAACAACACGTATACAAGAAATTGTAGAACTAAGTAAAACACAAAAAAATTTTGAAAACTGTATTTCAAAATTGGTTGATAAAATTTACTAAGTTTAGATTATACACGTTATTTTCAATATTTAATTTTATAATATTTTATATAATTTTAATAACAATCCTATAACTCTATGTTACATTTATGGCTATAAATTGATTTTTATAAAGTTTTATAAAATAACTTAGAAATATATTATTTATAATATTTTTATAAGATAAACCTAAAAATATATTATTTATAAAGTTGTATAAGATCCTTTATACATCCTTATATATTTATAAATTAAAATTTAAAGATAAAAAAATAATTTGTGGGAAACTTTTTCATGTGCTCTTATTTTCGGGTCTTTTCGTTGCATTCACTTACAACAAAAATCATCCTCCAAGTTTTTTCATGTGTTTTGCTAAGATAAATAGATTCTTCCAGTAGATTGCTTTGTTATAACAATCTCTATATATACACAATAATAAATTCTACAAAGATAAAATCACACGCCTTAAATTACTTAATATTTTATCTGTTTCAATTTAACTGATGTTTTAAAGAAAAAATTGTATTTAATATAAGTGATATTTTCACTTATTAATACAAAATTAACTCATTTTTTTCTATGTTACTCTTAGGTCTTTATCTTTTTCTAATTAGAGATTTGTGTTTCCAAAAAAGTAACTACTCATAAAAAAAAAATAGATATTTTACAAACATGAAAAGTAACAATTTAATGTTGTATTTACCGAAAATAGTTGATTTAACCTTAAACTTTATGGTTGATTAAACCTTCAAGAATGAGTTCTAATTCTTCATTTTAAAATATCAAAGAACATTTTAAACCGAGAAATTTGAGTTCATTCTTGATAAAAAAAGAGAAAATCTAGCTTAGGGGTTCTTCGAAACAAATATATGAAGTGAATCGAACTTTCAAATCCAAATTGACTTTCGATTTTGGAATCAATTTTTTTTGAGATTTGCGAAAGGTTCAATTAGCCGAGTCAACACAAAGTTGAGATTTTTTCGAAAATCAACAGAACATTAAAAATGTAATCAACCACATCAAAAATTTTAAGTTATATTTATAATTTTTGGTAAATACGAGATCAAAATTGACGTTTTTCTCTTTTATAAATATTTTTAATTTATGTGTCACTGTCTTAAACATAATTTATATTGTACCAGAGTTAGTATGACTATTCTTTACACAATTTTCCCCACATTTTAAAAGTCTTTACTTTGAATTAACCAACGAAAAGTCAGCTGAAAGTGATAAAGAAGCAAAAATATCTCAAGTTTATGTAGTTTTCTCCGTAAACTACATGTTGTATTTTCTACAAAAAATATTTTATTTATTTATGTTATAAAATTTTATTGGTCTTTTTTT
>JAKUCM010005222.1:0-21740 GCA_023374145.1 Lepidium sativum | reverse complement strand
CTCTCCTCTCGTCATTTTGGTAAGTGATACAAGGTAAAGGTTTCTCACATGTATTGTGTCCTAGCTATCCTAGTTATTAGTTTATCCTCGAGGATAATAAAATAAGTAATGGTCAGTGAGGCTACTTCTATTTCTCTTTTCATTTATGTATTAATATGCTAGGGGCATGTTATTTATGGATCTGTATCAGGGATTTAGGTCTAAATCAAGACAATTTAGTTCCAACAATTGGTTCGAGGGTCAGTTTTTTCCATTCGGGAAATGATTCCATGGATTGTGATAAAATTATTTTCACAATCGATGGTTTTGTCATGATCCAGATGGAAGTGACTCTAGTTTTCGATAGAATGGCAGGGATTTTTTGGCGAATTACAAGTCCAATACCTACAACATTTCGGTTACACTTTGATACTTTGGTTAAATCACTGCGGTGTTCATGTTTTGTCTGTCTTGGAAGTGTAAGGAATTGTGGAGTTTTAACAATTCCTAAATCTCAAATCTATGCAGATGGTGTTGATACTCGTGGTCTCTTTCCTGACAAACAAGAGAGTATGATGGGGATCCTATTTTATTCTGTAATTGAGGTACATGTGAGATTATACAGTGTCCACTTATGTACTCAGGGATTTATGTTTAGAAGTTTGGGGAGTATTTTGAGGATTCAAATATTAAATGATATTTTCTCAGAATACCATTGATCACATTATCGGTTCCTCTCCGAAAATTTAGTATTTTGGTAACTATAAGAGGAGTTCAGAAACTAAGGAATTGTCTTTCATTTTCGAATAATGTGATAGATTTTTGAGAAAACAATGTTTTAATCACTACTTTTCTCCCTGGGAAGGACATATTTTTCTCACCGCATTTTCAAATCATTAAGATTAAGTATATAGAAATTGCATTTGTAATGTCGCTTCACTGGTCAATTTTTGCAGAAAAGAGGAGTAAATCAAAACATCAGACAACTTGGTCTGAAGGGAATGTTTCTGGGAAGCAGGAAAAAACTTTAACCAAGTTGGTTACATAGAGATTAATGTTGGATAAGGTACTTGGGTTTACATTCTTAGTTCTGGTGGATTCCACAGTAAAGGTTAAGATGTACTCGTGGTTTAATGTTGTTGGTAAAGTCAGCTTGATAGTATGTGGTATTTGGTCTTTGTTTATGGCTGGGAATCAGTTCCCTTTTCATTTTTTAAGTCCAACAGACAGAAGTCTTCACGTGGCAATAAATTTTAAAGGTCAGATCAATCCCCTAAAAGTTATTTGGCCATTTTTTAGAAGGTATAGTTTATACTTCATGGTCATGGGGCTTAGGCGTTTAAGTAGAAAACAAACAGGGGGAAAGGTAAAACATATGTTCTTCATTACTCTTGGTAGCTCATCTATCCACTTATATATAATATGGTGTACCCCTCTGATATTCTATGAGGCTTTAAAATCAATTACTAGACTATTTGAGTTTAATTGGCAAGTATCGTTTATATGTTTTTTTCCTCATAGGATGGTTCCATTTAATTGATACAATCTCGGGACTTGATAGCTTGTCTATGGATGCAATACATAGGAAGCAAGGAGGAGAAGATTCCCCATTGTTTTATCTAGACCTAAAGTTGGATGATTTGGTCTTCATGAGGATTCGGGTTTCTCCGGTGCGATTCAGGTTAATTTGGGTTCATATGTTTTAAATTTCAAACTCGCGATATTTTAGGGAGAGGATAATAGATAAACTTTTCTATATTTTAGGGGGATTAAATAACTGGTTCATTGTCGAATCTTTAGATCCTTTAAGTTTAAAAACTATGGTGGGGTTGTTTAAAGCAAGGGGGTTTGACTTACGTGATTTTCGGAAACTAAATGACCTAGGTTTAAGGAGAGGGGGATGGTTATGGTTGCTATATATAATGTTATATGATAATTTTTCCAACATATACTTTCTCCTATATCTATTGCGAGTTTTTTATCTGGAAAAATTAATAAATTCTGTGAACTTTCTGTGTGTTTTGGTTGTGAAGATGTCTCGAATTAATCTGCTCAAGAAGAGTTCGAACATTGGATCACCTACGAAACGTCTAAAGATAAAGATTCCTAAGATAGACAATACAAAACTATTAGCCAGAAGCTCTAAAGCCTTGATGAGACGCTGCTTGAATCCGATAGTCCAGAATATCGACACATTCATCTTTAGAATACCACAATTTTGGAACTTAGTGGGGTGAGTACATGGATTGAATCTGGGCAACGGGAGGTTCCAATTTGAGTTCCAGTCGGTCACAGATTTGGATGGTTGGATGGTATCATATGTCCCTTGGAATCCTATGGCGTATGCAAACTACCCAAACTCCATTCGTCTATGGCTTAGAATAACATGTATTCACTTTGAGTATAGAGTGGAAGAGGTATATAGATTAGTGGATGGTTCAATTGGAACAGTGCATTCTATCAATTTGGTTAAAGGTCAAGTTTTGGTTGAACTTCCCTGCTCTAAGCCGATGGTCTTCTCTTCTAATTTGGAGTTTGAAGAAGGAAAGGAATCAAAGATTATGTTGGAGTATAAGAGGTTAGTGGGGTTTTGTCCTCTGTGTTATCATATGACTCATGATGCCAGCTCATGTTATAAAACAAAACATGAGGAGAATAAAGTAGGGATGGATAAAAAAGGAAAATTGGGTCCTTCTGTGCGAAACAAAAGTTTTAAGGGTGCTGTTTTGGGGGGGGGGGGGGGGGGGGGGGGGGGGGCCAAACACTCAATGGAGATTTATATAAGTCTCGAGCTTCAACTGGAACATAAAAGGGCTTTATGAGAGGTCGAGAAATTCCCAAAAAAACGTCAATCAGTTGTAAATGCTGAGAAGAGAGTAGTTGAGGAGGATAATTTGGAAACTCTATCTGCCAAGAAAGTGCGGAAGCCTCTGTTCCAAGAGAATAAGGAAGGAGTTATGGAGAACATGGGTGGTAAAATGGGGGGAAATGAGACAAATTTTGTTGCCATCTTGATGCGAAAATTAGGTTTTTGTGACAGGTGGATAAATTAAATTATGTGTTGTGTGACGAGTGTTGAATATTCGATACTACTAAGCAGCATCCCAGGAGGATGTGTTATACCTCATAGGGGATTAAGATAATGGTATCCGTTGTCACCATATATTTTTATCCTATGTACGGAAGTGTTAATAGCAAAGTTGGAGCTTGCAGTGCAAAAAAAACTCATAACGGGTTTATCCATAGCACAGACAAGTCCAGCGGTGTCCCATCTCTTATTTGCATATGACAGCTTGTTCTTTTGTTCTCTTGTTCTTTTGTAAAACTTTCAGCCTATCAAATACTGCAAATACTTCAGGAGTATGAATGTGTCTCTTGTCAGCAAAATAATTTTTCCAAATCCTCTATCCAATTTGGATGGACTGTGCCAGAAGCTAATAAAATAGAGGTACAACAGATCCTCAAGATTTCCAACTTAGGGGGTATGGGTACATATCTAGGGTTTCTGGAAAACTTAAGTGGTGCAGAAACGAAAGTTTTTGCTTTTGTACTTGAAAAGTTATAGGAGAGGATAAATAGTTGGACCTCTAAATTCATGTCAAAAGGAGGAAAAGAGATCTTAATTAAATCGGTTCTTACAACATTACCAACTTATGTTATGTCTTGCTATCGATTGCCTAAAGTGTTTATCAAGAAGTTGATCGCAGTTATAGCTGACTTCTGGTGGGGAACTTCAGAAACATCTAGAGGGATACACTAGAAAAAATGGGAGGCTTTATGTAAACCAAAGTCAGAGGGAAGACTTGGTTGTAGAAATTTAGAGTATTTTAATTCATCCATATTGGCTAAACAGTTATGGCGCCTAATAGAGTATCCACACTCACTTCTAGCGAAAGTTCTGAAGGGCAGATATTTTAAGGATCAGTGCACATTAGAGGCGCCAATAAAGGCGAATCCATCGTATGGTTGGCGGAGTCCTTACTCAGCTCGTTCTTTAGTGATCTTGGGTAGTATTAGGAAATTGGAGATGGTAAGACCGTTAGAGTTTGGAAGGATCCATGGAACCAGGACATGGTTCCACCACCGGCCAATGGTTCAGATCTGAACTTGTTCTCAGATCTTACTCTTGATCAACTTATTGATCAATTTAGTTGAACAGTACTTTGATCCAGAGGATGTTATATTAATATTGGTTATCCCTATCCCGCGAAGGGAGAGACCGGATCACTGGGGCTAGAACTTTACTAGGACAGGGCGTTATTCGGTCAAATCTGGATATCAATTAACAGAAACCTTAACTCAATTAAAGAAGAGTCAATCATGTCCTACGTTTAAAGCTTTATATAATAAAATTTGGAAGTTGAATTGCGCAAACAAAATCAAACACTTTATCTAGCAATCTTTATCAGGCTGTACTGCAGATAATCATAATCTAGTTCAAAGAGGGCTAAATTGTGATACTCACTGTACACATTATAATGAGGATCCGGAGACAATTAATCATGTTCTTTTTCTTTGTCCCTCAGCCCTACAAGTTTGGGCACTTTCCTGTATTTCCTCAGCACCATATATTTTTCCAGGCAAATCTATACGGTATAACATGGACTATTTGTTATGGCGTTTAGCGGATAATGAAACTTTGACCATGTTCCCGGGATTTTATGGCACATCTAGAAATCGCTAAATAATTATTGTTTTGCCAGTCAAGATATTGAACCTAGCAAGATTATACATAACGTAGTAATATATCATAACGAATGGACTAAGGCACGTACTGCATCTAAAGAGGCTAGAGGACCATTTGAAGGTCATTTGGACGAAAGTAAGTCGTCATTAGCTTTCCCCAACACATCTAATATTAGTTTCACATGTTATAAATGTTATGTGGGCACTTCCTGTAAGGATACCGACCAATGTACGGGGTTGGGTTGGTTATGCTTTCCAGATTCAGTGGGAGGAGAGTGTATGGGTGCCAAAAGAATTCATCAAAGCCTTTCTGCCCTTCATGAGGATGTGGAAGCAGTATTATGGGCAATGGAGTCTCTATTGGCGTTGCAAATCACAGAGGCGGAAATATTGACAGACTGCGAGACAGTGCTGCAGATTTTTAACCGACCAGAAGAGTGGCCAGCGTTTCTTCCATATCAAGAGGAGTTTATGCGGTTGGGTAACATTTTCTCTGTTTTTTCATTATTGATTGTACCGCGTTATTTGAATCATAAAGTGGATGCCCTATCCCGTCGTTCAAGGGTTTCTATTGTTTATGATTGATGTATTTTCATCCGTGATTTTTGAATTTATAAAGTATGCAGTTAACAAAAAAAGGTAGGGATGGATTTTGTTAACGTGATTGTTAATAATATATATTATTGTATTCCAAAATAATTATTATATTTTGTGAAAAACAAGAACAAAATACTTGCAATTGGTATATTTTCATAAAAGGGTAAGCTAATATATCAAGAAACGTTTTGGAAGATTCGGATTTTAAACATTAAAATTTTAAAACATTACTAATGGAAACAGAGAAAACAAAACAACATGGAGACATGAGAATAATGAAATGGCGTTTTTTCTCACTTAACAAGTTAGACTTCTTCATAAAGCCCAATCGGAATACGTGGGCCTCGGTCCAATATACAATCTGGGCATGAAAATTGTGGCGAAGTTTGCTGGACCAAAAATTTCAAGCACTCCATTAATTTCCACATATATCTGAGAATGAGGAGGATTGTAGGAAACCTGATGATGATTTGCCATTAACGATCTCATGAGCTGAATATTTTCGTCTCTCTCCCTTTCTTCCCACCTCTGTCGCCTCTGCAGATCAACCATCGATGGAATGAGACCCTGATGCTCAGTTTTCAAGTGCTTGTTAAGCTTACAATATGTCCCAGAGAAGTTGCAGTCTTCTTTAGGACAAGACTTTGGTTTGGCATTCATGATTCTCCTTGCAGCAGTTGCCACCTTTGTCGTCTTTGACAGTACTTCTCCTCTGCAGAGAGGGCATTTCAAGGGCCTGGCCTTCCTGCTGATGAGGAACTGTTTGAAACAGTTTGAGTGACGAGAACTTGTGTTGCAAATGTAAGCACGACATCCGTTGATGGAGGAAGAGCAACGCAAGAGGACAGCATTGTGTGGAGATTCCATGCAGATCACACATTTCACTTCTTTCAATTCTGACTTGAGTGGCAAGTCAGCTGCTTTGTCTTTCATTGTCCTTGAAGACCGAAGTGGGTATGGTGATTGTCTAGCCATGTTGCTTGACTCCGACAGAATTTGACCTCCCCTAACCAAAAATACTTCATCAAATATTTAAGCAACATAACAAATATTAAAAACCTAAACAAGAACATCTTGGTAACAAGGTTAATGGAGTCAGCATTTGATTGAGGCTCAATGTTCAGACCAAGACATCAAATAAGATCTACAATCTAAAATGTTTTGTGTTCAAGTCTAAGTGTCATGATTTCTAATGGAGTTCGATATATTAAAACAAATCATAACACTTTCTTTAAATTCATGCAAAATCATCTAAAACTTATGAAATCTAAATAAATGGATTCATTTACTAAATCATGGGTCAAGACAATTTTCCCAACTTCCAAGAACTAGACACAGATTTAAACAATGGCTCATGTTCAGATCAATTATTTACAATAACATGTATTTTCGATTCTCAAATCTCACAAAAACTTCAACAAATCAAGAATTCGGTAAAATTTATAAAAATTATCACAACAAAATCTCTAAATTCACACGAAATCATCTAAAAACTTATGAAATTTAAATAATGTGAATTCATGCTCTAAATCATGTATCAACACAATTTGACCCAATTTTCGATAACAAACTAGATTTACACAATTGTTAGTATTCGAGTCCTTTATTTATAATAACATATATTTCGATTCTCAAATCCTAGAAAACCTTCAGCAAATCCAAAACTCAGTAAAATTGAAATAGAAAAAGACCATAAAAACTTCTCTAAATTGACACAAAATCATCTAACAACTTATGAAATCTAAATGATGTAAATATGTTCACTAAATCACGCCTGAAGATAATTTTACCCAAAAACCGAGAATAAGACATATTATAAAAAATTTAGTGTTCAGATTATCTATTTACAATAATACCTAATTTCGATTCTCAAAATCGCCAAAAACTTTAATAAATCAAAAACTAAGTAAGATTGACTAGAGTTATCGGAAACCCTAAGTGAAATTCGAACAAAGGGAGAAAAGTATATACCTTGGTCGGACTAAAAACACCATTCATCAAGATATAAGCAACATAACAAGTTTCATAAACCCACCAAAATAGCATCACATTTGCAAGTGTTATTAGTGATTCTAAGAAATGTTATCAACTCAAGAATAATAATATAAAAAAATTATATTATAAAAAAAAGAAAAGAATGTCATCAATTCTGTATTGCTATTGAAATCATTTTAAGGATTTGGAAGAGATTTTACAGGAATATTCTCCATAGTATTATAAAGGTCTAACTACCATGATGATTTCTGATGGAGTTCATTATATTTCAAAACGAATCATAACAATTTCTCTGAATTAACACAAAATCATCTAAAAACCTATGAAAACTAAATAATAAGAATTTATTCATTAAATTATGCGTCAAGAAAATTTTCCCAATTTCCGAGAAAAACACACAGATTTACACAATTGTTTTTCTTCGGATCCTTTATTGACAATAACACATACATTTGATTCTCAAATTATACAAAAACTTCAACAAATCAAAAACTCCATAAAATTGATAAAACATATCACAACAAATTCTCTAAATTCACACAAAATCATCTAATAGCTTATAAACTCTAAATAATGTCAATTCATTCACTAAATCCTGCGTCGAGACTATTTTGCCCAACTTCCGAGATCAAGACAAATTTACAAAAATTTCAGTGTTTGGGTCCTTTATTCACATTATCTTAATTGTTAAATCCTATGAAAATTTTGACAACTCAAAAACTCAACAAAATTGATAAAACATATCCTAACAATTTCTCTAATTTCACACAAAATCATCTAAAAATTTATGAAATCTAAATAATGGAGTTTGTCCACTAAATCATGCGTCAAGACAATTTTACCCAATTTTTGAGAACAATGGAGATTTATATAATTTTCAGTGTTGGGTCATTTATTTACAATAACACACAATTTTGATTCTCAAGATCGCCGGAAACTTCAGCAAATCAAAAACTAAATAAGATTCACATGAGTTATCGAACACCCTAAGCAAAAATCGAACAAAGGGAGAAAATTATATACCTTGGCCGGAATTCTGATTTCTAAAGGGATCTCGAAAACAAAACAAAACTCCAATTTAAAATATATTAGTGATATGAGTGAAACTTTGTGTGATGTTTATGGCCTTGTATAAGATTTTCTTGTGCTTATCTTTCCCACTTGGCCAAATTCTCTTCATTTGTTTCTATTCCACTTTTCAACTTTCCTTATCAAAGAAAAATTAACTATCTTTACAAAAAAAAACTTTAATTGTTAGATACGAAAATTTACTTAAATCTAGATGATATGTCATAGATACAAAATTAATAAAATATATAAATATGTATTTTCAATCTAAACATTTATCTAGACTTGACTGTTGATCAATTTATTGGTCCAGAAACAAAATCATGGCGTGAAACTTTATTAAAGCAATTCCTTGAACCAAGTGATGTCCAACTAGTCCTAGCAATTTCAATGTATATAAGATTGTATTATTAGGGTTGGCACTTTACTAATACTGTGAAATACATAGTGAAATTAGTATATAAGACCAAAGAAAGTAGTTATCAGGATGAGGCAAGTTGATTTGGGACAAATTTTCAGGCTCATTCCAGCCAAGATAAATCTTATTTGGCAAACTCTTTCATGATATGTGGCGGTTAAGGAAAACATTAAAACCGGAGTTACACATTGTGGTGAGGTCTGCAATACTTGTGGTGCTATTCAAGAAATTGTAAATCATATCTTGTTTAAATGTTCTCCTACTATTCAAACATGAACATTATCAAAATCTTATAAATTATTAGTATTTTCCCAAGAGAATCCATTTGGTCTAATTTTGATTATCTTTTCTAGAGAATACCAGTCAGATTATCATAAGAATTTTTCCATATATAATTTATAATTTATGGAGAGTAAATAATTAGAAAGTTTTCTCAAATTTGGATAGAGATTAGAGAAAGATTATTAAGTAAGCTAAAATGAAGGCAGTTGAGTGGTTCAATAAAAAGATCTGATAACAAGATTTTTACTCTATTGGCAAACATTATTATAAAAGATGCCGATGTAGTATAATAGGTGTCAATCCAATTGGAATGTAATTATCAATCAGGATGAAGTCAACTGTTCTAATCCATCCAATCAGGGTGAATTTGTTTCTGACGATCTAATTTTATTAAACACAAGTTTAATCGCAATAAAATAAATGGAGTAAACTACACTAGTTAAATCAAGTCGAAACAATTCAATAAGAAACTAAGCAGTAGATAGAACAAGTGCAATATAATGAGAAGACAGGTCCTGAGGACGAGTATCACATATCAACTTATAGCTTAAATCAACTTAGGGCCTGACAACACTAAACAAAGCAGATCTCTAGGCAGCAAGACACAAGGCATTGAATCCTCTCTCATGGCAAACAAACTCGACTAAGTCATTAACCGACCATATCGCCATAGGTGTTTGACAACTTAAACGGCGTAAAGACGCAAATCGCTTGAGCCGATTCACACCGTAGACACAAATCGTTCGATCTCTCTAGCTAAGAGTGTGAATCCCTAAGGTAGGTTCGGTCAGACATTTTACCAACACCTATCGGGTGCTAAAACATCTCAGAATGAGTTCAGTTGATCAGAATGAACAAGTGATGAAAGCACCTAATCAGATGAGATCTAATATTTCTAATCCTCAGGACACCCAGAAGACTTAAGATCCATGCCAACATAACCCATCCTCAAGAGCCCTAGCTAAACTACTAAGAATTCACGGCATAAACGTTCAGAGAGAAAACTACAGTAAATGGCATTACTAACAAATTTAAAGTAGTATGATGAACAAAATAAAAAGGAAACGAAGATTGCATTTAAAACAAAATTCAAAAGCTTAAAGTTGCTTGCGTCTAGCAATTATAGAGAAAATCTGGTTTCCAGCTAAAGACTCGTAAGAAAACCTCGATAGATTCGTTCTTGCAACCTCTAAAAATATAAAAAAAGTCTCGTGAAATCTTTGGCTAATTCGGGCCATCAAAAGGATCCTAGCCCGCAGTGGGATTCAGTGTTAGTTTGGCCCAAATATCTGAAAAACCTACTTTGTAACTCGACCACCAGCTCGAGTGTGTGCAGACTCGAGCACCTACTTCTTTGACTCGAGCTTTGCCAGATTGGAAACAGACTCGAGCGCCGCCAGACGTGGGAGCAGACTCGAGCACCGCCAGGATTGGGAGCAGACTCGATCTCCGCCTGGAGTGGGAGCAGACTTGAGCTCCGCCTAGGGTGGGAGCAAATGTCACACGCTGCTCGAGTAGAATTTGACTTCAATCAGCTCCATACATCCTTCAGCATGTCCCTGTCCTGAATGCTCCAAATTATGCTCCAAAAGTACATGGTATCACTCCTTATGCATATTTGTGATATGCAAGACATAAATTGTGTATTAAAAACCTATTGGACTCTAAAGTGATAATAATGATGTGAATGTAATGCATATCGAGCTAAATAATGCATCTAACATATGCTTAAATGCAGACCTATCAACTCCCCTCAAAAAAATGCATACAAGAAGGAGAAGATGGTCCAGACACTCGGAACACCTTGCCTCAAACAAACAACTCAGTAGGCCAAAAGTCGTAAGCCACAAATGAACCCTTATTCCATTATAAAACACAATTTACTCTCATCAAGGCTTAGCATCCTAACCAAATATCCCTAGTGCTTGGATAGACTCTAAGAAGCACAAATTTGATTCCTAGTTCCATGCAGGCCTCAAGAGGGGTTATTAAGAGATCTATTGATACAATTTCCAAGAGCTTAGCAAGAATTAATTGATTCAACACATTTGTCATTTCTCGTTTAGATATAGTTTTTGCTCAAACTCAAGATTTTTGCTCGAGCTTTATCAATGAACGCAAGGAAGTACGGGACTACGCATAGCCCTGATTCACCTTAGGCAACAATATTTTAGTTTTCTCAATGAACACAAAAAAGTACGGGTGTACGCACAGTCTCCATTCACCTTAGGCAATATTATATTGGTTTGATCAATGAACACAAGAAAGTACGGGTTTACGCACAGTCCCCGTTCACCTTAGACTTCATTATGTGAGCTAATTTATAGGAAGAGAATCTATCTTTCTCGTTCCATTGTTTCTAATTGACAAGCTAAACTCAAGGAATGATCAAATTTAATGCATCTCAAACCTCTAACTTGGCAAAATTAAATTCAATTTAAGAGGAAACAAATCAGGTCTTTTCGAGACACACCATAACTACATGTTTCAAAGGCGAACGATTTACCAATTAGGTTTCGAAAGGGAAGAGCCGCAAGTTCAAGAGTTCACTATGTTTACTAATCAATCAACTTAGCGAGACTGTCTATCCTTAACAAGATGATTCCCACAACTTAGACTCAATCCTAAATGCAATGCATGAAAGGTTATATTTTTTTTTATATGCCATGGATGAAGTATATGAAAGATGTGGAAAATCAAATTAAGAAATTAGCAAACATTATTAGTAGTACTATGGGTCCTCCCCCGAACTTAAATTATGCAGTCCCTTGTGTTGATAAAAGCTTAAAGAAGGTCCCAGACAAACAATGACATAATAAAGTAAATGCAATGGTATGTACAAGAGGAGGTTGACGCTCTTACCTCAGCGAAGTAGAGACCATCTAGTAGGATCCATGTCCATGGATGTATTGTCGAGTGGTTGCGATTCTAGTGCAGTTGTATGTTGATATGGTGCAATTGTGTCCAAGAAATTGAATGTCGTAGTGTGTCTGTGAGAAGTCATGCGATTGCAATGTAGTGTCCTGCTAGATGTGGCTCGGTGTTTGTACTTCTTTGCTTCCTATGTCAACATCGGTTCAACATTGGACCTACGTCGCCTTCAGCGTTGGACGTTCGGTGAGAAAGTGGCTCCGTGTTAGCTGGGGTCTGTTCAACTTCATCAGTATCTTCAATTCCACTAGGACCAAACGAGTTAAAGTCAAAAGGAGATGGTTGAGGCCTTGTCTACTACTGATGAGGCTGTGGCGATGGCCTATGAATGTATTATGATGCCCTACGAGGTTGCTCTGACGGTCGAGCGCCTTCTGGTCTGATATGATGTTGAGGTGCAATGTCAGATTAATTATGGAATGTGCGCTCTATATGCTGTATATATCAAGTCGGTATCTCGTTGAACATTGGACGTACATGTGAGAGTATTGAGCTTATCCATCAGGTTCTTTATCTGCTTGTTTTGCCACTTGCTCAAATTTCTGCAGAATGGATATGTGCTTGTGGGCGGCTCTCACTGCTTTTGGCTTCTTTGAATACATGTATTCGTCAAAGTAGTAGCATTATATCGCCCCATGCTCCGTCTCCATCTGGGCGGGGTCTTGTGCTCTATGTGATGGTTGGTCTCGAGTGCCCGAGAGGATCTCCATTGGTGGTTGAAATGAGATGTTCCCTTCAAGCCCGAGTATCGTGTATTCTTGATTCGGAAGTTGTATGAACGAGTCATGTTGAGCTGCAGGGAGTGTAAACTGATATAACCAAAGTCCTCTGTGTTGCCCCTTTCTCAAAATCTTGTGTTGGACGAGATATGATATGTCGAGCCATTCTGGGACGATGGGAATCGATCTCACATGCACGATACAAGCATCCAGTATTCTTGTCACGATCCCACCAATGCAAATACTTGCGTTGTCCTTTTTATGTACCACACTTGCCCATTTCTTATAGCCTATCAACTCCTTCATCAAGGCTCTAGCGAATCCATTGTTGTTCTGATTGTCGGAGAAACGCATCCTGTAATTAGTCGCGTTCAACTCACTCTTTAGTCCCTCATCGATCATCTAAAACTCTTCATGCAAAACATTTCCTTATTCGTACCTAGCAAAACATATACACGCAACAATCTTATGGAAGTACTGGATCGCAGGGTTCTAATTTTTTGTGCACTTACTCTTAGACGGGTTATAATCGTCCGCGATCATTTTCTACAGGTAGTTTAACTCCCCTCGATCGAAGTTACTGTCTCGTCCATCATAAGGTGATAGCTCAAAAAGCTCTGCGATTTGTATTGCTGAGAATGAATAAGTGATTCCACCAATCACAAAAGTTAAATATCTGAACCCGTCAATTTTCCATAGTCGCTCCACATAAGCTGAGTATATAGTAGGAGCATTGCACAACCTAAACGGCATGCGTTTGTAAGGAAAAGTGTCATATGGGCAGGTAAAAGTAGTTTTTCCTGATCATCCGGGTGTATAGAGATTTGAAAGAACCCGCTATACCCGTCAAAGAAACAATAATACTTTTTACTAGACAACCTTTCAACCATCTGATCAATAAACGGCAAAGGGAAATGGTCTTTTCTACTGGATAAATTCAGCCTCATATAGTCTATACACATCTTATGCCTCATTATGGTACTAGTGGTTCATCTTTATCATTCTTAACCACATTGATACCCCTTTTCTTAGGAACACAATGCACATGCAAAACTCACTTACTGTCTGAGGTTGGATATATAACATTAACGCCTAGCAACTTAAGTATCCATTTTTTAACCACTTCTTTAAGGGTTTTTTCAATATCCTCTCGGACTCTACACTAGAATGAGATTCATCTTCTAAGTGTATCGTATGCATGTAAAAACATGGGGAGATTCCCTTAATATCTTTAAGTGTGTATCATATGGCCTTTCTAAAACGTTTAAGCTCAGTTCCACTTTGGATGTCTTGAGCTCCGACTAGCCATCAGTGACGCCAGGTGTAGTGCACTCAAGTACTTGCAGCTCGAGTCTCTGACTCGAGTCATGCTCAGATACACTCGAGTGTAGTGTCACTGCTTTACCCTCTGAGCTCACATAGTCTAATTCCTCAACTACCACTGAACTCTTGTTTGCCTTGTAAGAATCGACCAGTTTTGCGTAGCATTCAGCTTCCGGATTCAAGTATCCCTCAGCGGCTGGCTTGGTCAAAGTAACTTGCAGTTGATCTTCTGCTGCCAACTCTTCTAACAGCTCATCAGTAAGAATGTCTATTTCGTGAACTGAGAACACCTGACAATCGATCGTCGGCTTCTTAATCGCATCATTTATGTTGAATTTCATTTTAGGATATTGGCCCAGGTTCAACTCGATCTATTCCTAACATCAATTAAAGCGCATGATATGGCCAAGAAATTTCTTCCAAATAACAGAGGGTCCTTAGGTTCTTCTTCCATCTCCAATAAAACAAAATATGTTGGTATCTCAACTCCTCCCACCTTCACAGGAAGGTCTTCCAGGATGCCGTGAGGGATTCTCACTGACCTATCTGCCATAATCAACGAGATTTTGCATGACTTGTAATCAAAAAACAAACCTTTTGCAACTGAAAGTGGCTTAAGACTGATTGAAGCACCTAGATCGCAGAGACACTTGCTGAATGATAAGGGTCCAAGATTTTTTGGAACAACTTTCCTTTGGATTATGGAGCTAAATCTCATGTGTTAGTACCACCATACCCTCGACTTCTTGAGTTCTCTCTTTGACTACGTCCTTTAACAATTTCATATGGAGGCATTAACATAAAAGTGTCCAGATTAGGTAATTGGGGTTTGTACTTCTTAGTAAGTTCATTCTTGAACCTTTGGGGAAAAGGTAATTGGGGTTTATATGGTGGAAGAACAAAGGTTTTATTCTTTTCTGGGGTTCTTGTAGGTGAATGAGCGTGTGGAGTGCTAGGTTTGGGTTTAACTTGGTTTGCTGTGTCGAGCTTATCTTTAGGTGTGGGTATTTCAGCAGACTGTGACTTAGAAACAACTCCAGGTCGAGTCTTTGTCTCGAGTGGCTGGGTTGTAGTGGAAATTTTTGTATGATCCTTGATGAGAATATCCTCCCCCTCATGAACTTTACTCGCCTCAGTATCTTCTGGACTATCTGCTCGAATCAGCAACTCGCGTCCACTTCTCAGAGTAAGGGCATTGGCGTGATATTCTTTTGGGTTAGGAACTGATTTCCCTGGAAGTTGCCCAGTTGTCTTCCCAGTAGAAGACGATGCTTGCTGATTCTCTACATACTTGAGTCTTGCGTTCAATGTTTCAAACTTGCACGTGAGATCATTGTGAGAGGCGTCAGTTTTAGAGTGCACCTCTACAAACTTCTGCGTGACTTCAACAGCAGACGTTTTTTGTCCCTTCAGAATCTCTTGGAGTAGGTTTAAACTTCAAGTGGCTGTGTAGGGGTTGGTGGAGCGTGTGCTTCATACCCAGGTGGTATGTTTGCAGATGGCTGGTAACTCTTGTGATATTACTGCTTAGGGACAAATGCATTTTACTAGGCGTGTGGGGGCTTGGGTAGGTAGATCTTTTCTTGGGGATTTGTCACATTGTTGCTTCTGTATGAGAGGTTTGGATGTAGCTTGTAGTTGTTGTACTGCTTGTAACCACTTCCCTGATTTTGGAAACAATTGATCTCCTTAATCTGATCATCTTCCTCATCACGTACATGCTCGTCACCAGTCATGAAATGGACATGTTTCTGTTGTACTTGCAGCAGCCTGTCGATTTTGTCCAATTTCACGTTAAGGGCCTTGAGCTCCTTCCTATTGATTGTGCCTGTGTCCACTGTATTTCTCACCGTCCTGTTGTAGTCCTCGTTATACTGCCCATCTGTATGTGCCATATTCTCCACTAGCTGCCAACCTTCAGTGACGTCGTGTTTAAGGAAATTGCCATGGCTGACGGTATCTAATAGCCATTATATGTTAAGGTGAACACCTCTGTAGAGATTGTTGAGCAGAGTCTCAGTAGAGTATCCGTGATGTGGGCACTGAGACTGATAATTCTTGTACCTCTCCCAGGCTTCAACGAATATTTCAGAATTCTGCTCGGTAAAGGTAGAGATGGCATTCCTCAACATTGCAGTTCGAGAGTTGGAAAAGAATTTGGCAAGAAACGCATATTTACAAGCATCCCATGAAGTGATGGAGCCTTGCGGTAGGTGCTTCTTCGAGATGTGGGCTTTGTCTCCAAGAGAAAACGGGAACAACCTCAGTTTAAATACATCCTCACTAACTCCATTGAGCCTTTGAAGTCCAAAGAGTCGCTCGAATCTGTCGAAGTGTTCAAGAAGATAGGCCATGAAACTGCTTGTTTTGGATCATAGAGATGAGACTGCTCTTGATCTTGAAATTGTTGTTCATTATAGCTGGAGGAACAATTCCACGTCTCTGGGTGTAAGTGCTTGGTGCATCTCCAGCTCTGATTATTCACGGCCTCCTCTGTTGATGTTTGTCCACATGAGGAACGTGTGTTCGATTATGTGTATGCGTTCATTCTCACTCGCTCTGTAAGTGTACTATGGACTTGGTTTCTCTGCGTTCTTAACTCATGTGGTAGTTGGTTAATGTTGTCAAAAGGCTTGAGAAGATTTTGATTTCCTTGTGAATGCGTCTACCTAACATGAGTGAAGTCAAACTGAGCAGTATGATCAAGCTCACGTACGGAACAGAACACAAAACACAGTACCACAAGTGAGTATGTAACGAAAAGTAAAAAGAACTTGAGTTTAAAAGTTAATAATCCTAATTGTGACTAGCATAGACCAATTTGGCAATGACACCAATTTGATAAGAGGATTTTTACTCCATTGTCAAATCTTATTATATTGAGATGTCAATGTAGTATAATAGGTGTCAATCCAATTGGGAATGTAATTATCAATCAGGATGCAATCAACTCTTCTAATCCAAGCCAATCAAGGTGAATAAATTTTTGACGATCTAATCTAATTCAACACAAGTTTAATCGAGCAATAAAATAAACGGAGTAAACTACACTAATCAAATCAAGTCGAAACAATTCAATAACAAACTAAGCAGTAGATAGAACAAGTGCAATATAATGAGAAGACATGTAGTTTGGAACGGGTATCAAAGATCATCATATAGCTTAAATCAATTGGGGGCCTGACAACGCTAAACAGAGCGGATCTTTAGGCAGCAAGACACAAGGCATCGAATCCACTCTCATGGCAAACTAACTCAACTAAGTCATTAACCGACCATATCGCCATAGGTGTTTGACAACTTATACAGCATAAAGACACAACTTGCTCTGCGCCGATTCACACTGTAGACGTTCGATCTCTCGAGCTAAGAGTGTGAATCATTGAGGTTGGTTCGGTCATACGTTTTACCAAACACCTATTGGGTGCTAAAACGTCTCAGAACGAGCTTCAATTGATCATAATGAAACAAATGATAAAAGCACCTAATGAGATGAGATCTGATATTTCTAACCCTCAAGACACCCAGAAGACTTAAGATCCACGCCAACCTAACTTATCCTCAAGAGCTCTAGATAAACTACTAAGAATTCATGACATAAACGTTTAGAGTGAAAATTGCAGTAGATGTATTACTAACAAACTTAAAGTAGTATGATAAACAAGATAAAAAGGAAACAAAGATTGCATTCAAAACGAAATTCAAAAGCTTAAAGTTACTTGCGTCTAGCGACTACAAAGAAAACGGTTGCAGCTAAATAGTCGTAAGAAAATCTCGATAGATTCGTTCTTGCAGCCTCTAAAATATAAACCAAGTCTAGTGAAATCCTTGGCTAACTCGGCCCATCAAAAGGATCCCAGCCCGTAGTGGGCTTCAGCGTCAGTTTGGCCCAAATATCTGAAAGGCCTACTTTGTAACTCGACCACCAGCTCGAGTGTGTGTAGACTCGATCACCTGCTTCTTTGACTCGAGCTCCGCCAGAGTGGGAGCAGACTCGATCTCCGCCTGGAGTGGGAGCAGACTTGAGCTCCGTCTGGAGTGGGAGCAGACGTCACACTCTGCTCGAGTGGAATTTGACTTCAACCAGCTCATGACATCCTTCAGCATGTGCTTGTCCCGAATGCTCCAAATTATGCTCCAAATTATGCTCCAAAAGTATTTGGTATCACTCCTAATGCATATGTGTGCTATGCAAGACACAAATTGTGTATTATGAACCTATTGGACTCTAAAGTGATGATAATGGTGTGAATGTAATGCATATCGAGTTAAATGATGCGTCTAACATATGTTAAAATACAGACCTATCAGGATACAGGAGACCAAAGATGTACATTATGGAGCACTAGATCAAAAAACTTTATGGTCTTAAGTTTCTAGCCATTTCATAAATCCATGATTTATAGGTCACCGATGTTTTGTTGATGGATTCTAGATAGTTTGATATCTTCATTCATGCCTTTGCTGGATATATTTTTTCGTTTCGGTAGATGGATCATGTGTAGGAACTCTCGATATTAGAAGGTGTCTTTCTGCTCTTTATTCTGAAATTAAGACAAACTTATGGATGATGAGTGTTTAATCTCTTTAGACATTTTAGAAGTGAAGCTTGCATCAGATTGTGATGTCTTCAAGATGGTGTCTCATCCCAAAGAGTGTTTAGCAATTGTTCCCTGCCTAAAAACATTTTCAGGATGCTGAAGAGTGTCGCGCAATCATAAAATACTCAAATACATATTTTATTTATAATTAGATAAAATATAGATAATGAATTACTAAATAAACATAGATATTAGTTTGCTCTAATATCTTAATTTTTTCTCATTCTCTAGTATTTTGAAGTTTTTTTTTTTTTTTTTGAGGCAGCCTAATTAACATGATATTCTAGATATATTTTTTGTATCACACATCTGAAATTAAGATCATTTCAGTCCAACCAAAACGTGTTAGTCAGTATGGGTCAGGAGTACTAGGACCAATAGATCACTATTAGAATCTTAATTTTGAAAGTAACACTTATCAAATATGTATATATTTTTCTTCTTTTCTTTTTTCTTCACCTCAATACCTGCGTAGAAACAAAACGCAGGAATGGTCTTGTGGAGTTGTGCAAACATTCCAAACTGATGAGTCTTATATACTCTCATTCTTAGGTACACTTAAGCTTAACTAAATTTTCCAGTGTATATATCTCATCCTCTTCTTTTGATGACCACCCAAACTTAACCATAACCAATACAGTTTTTTTTTCTAAAGGACGACTTGTTTTTGCATTTTCTTTGTATTAATTACATTTTCCTACTCATATAACCATTTTCCCTTTATTTTAAATATAACAAAAAAATCAAAAAATAAAAAATATTATTAGAAAAAGAAAATAACATTTTTCTTTTGCCATGAGTTAGTAAAAAAGTAAGTTCTTACCATGGTATTTTAAAGTTTTTTTTTTCAGACAAATATTTATTTATGTAAGATTTTGAATGGAATCCGTAAGGAAGAGAAACACTTGAAAATAATTATTGTTGGTTGAGTAGTAAAAAGTAAAAGTTTCGAACATTTTCTTTACAAATTTCCCATCAAAAAATATTTTTATACACTTTTAGGATCTGATACGAATTTCCAGTGGATATATAATTTTATACGTTGTCGGAAATATTATCAGTTTTATGTGTTTTTCTCTTGTAGTTAATGTATGATTTAGGCTTGTGTAAAGTTTAGAGTCTCTCCAACATAATTAACATTCACAGGAGACTTCCACGTGTTAAAAGAATGTTTGAGAGTCAAATATAAAAGATTCTTAACCACTACAACCATAATTACATGATTAAGTTCTATCGTATATGATGTAAAATATAAAGATTAACTAAGATATAGATCAAATCAGATTTATACAATTGTTTCGTCAAGAAAATACAAATTGATTTTTGAGAAAATAAAAACTTAAGATATTAGATAAAATCAATTTATACAATTTTTTTTGTCAAGGTTTACTTTCAATTTAACCATAGTTCTCATATACATTTTTCAAACATATAAAATCTTTAGCTTTATATTTTACTAGTATACACACGTAAAATTTCAAAATTTATTTTACAATGTCCTTGTAACATTCCATGTATAACACATTATGACACGTAAGTGTTAGAATATAGCCTTCCAACTCAAAACTAATTGACAAAAAGTGGATTGGCTCAACTCCTATATATACTAGAGTTAATTCCACATCCTTAGCGATGTGGGACATTCTCACACTCCCCCTCGAGACAATGGTCCGTCTAACCATTAGTCTTGGCAATTCAATTTCGGGTTAGATTAATCGGGCCTCTTTTTTGGACCGAATCGGTTTGGGTGGGGCAGTGTGAATTCAGACTCTGATATCATGTTAGAATATGGGCTTCCAACTCAAAACCAATTGGCAATAAGTGGATTGTCCCAAGTCTCATATATACTATAGTTAATTCCACATCCTTAGCGATTTGGGACATTCTCACAATACATTTTTAAGAAATAAAAGTATAGCAATTTAGTAACGTTTTCAAAAAATATAAAATTGAATTAAGTACAACTTGACGATCTTATATACTTTTAATTAACATATCTTTAGGACTGAAAACATGAATTACGTACTTATAATTTAGGTATATATGTTTATCGATCGAATAGTATTTTCTGTATCTACCCAAAGCCAATACAATATCTCAAATATAAAAGAATGGACATAAAAAGAGATAGGAAAAAATGAGAGAAATATAATAAAAAAAATAGAAGTTTGATAATTAAAACACAAGGAAACTAAAAGGAAGTAAAAGACAGTTGAACAAAAAATTAGGTGAACGTAGTTGGCCTCAATGCCCTTTTACTCTTTACTTCTTCGATTCTTCTTCGATTCTTCTTCTTCTTCACAATATACATATAGTGAGAAAAAGAGAGAGAATTGTAATAGAACAATGGAAAGACAAGAAATTAATCCTATGTTGAACCTAGATGATGTCGAAAGCAACAACAACAACAACAATACTTTCTCTTCCTTTGTTGATAAAACCCTAATGATGATGCCTCCATTAACATTTTCTGGTGAAGTAGATCAGCCTTCTTCTTCTTCTTTGTCTTGGTATCCAACAAGTTTTCATGTGCCTGCGCCGCGGCCTCCTGGTAATGATGAAATAGGAGAGAAAGCAAAAGAGAAGAAATCGAGGAAAGTTCAAAGGATTGCATTTCATACGAGGAGTGATGATGATGTTCTTGATGATGGTTATCGTTGGAGAAAATATGGTCAGAAATCTGTCAAAAACAATGCTTGTCCCAGGTACCTGATGAATCTGTTACATATCATATTTAAGTTTTATGGCTTCGAAACATTAATTAGTTTAACAACCAGCAAGAGATCTAGCTAGTTTTCTTTACAACTAAACGCTTTTGATAAGACATGGTTCCGAAATTACCATCATTTTTAAATTTATAGGAAGAGTTATTAAATCTAAGCTTTTGCTAAACCTAAATATGTTGTAGTTGCAAATGGTTCTTAGCCTAGTGGCATGCGGTAAGTCTACATAAGGTAACTCATTTGCACAACAAGGGATCGAGTCCTTCCGCCTATATTCTGTAGGAATTTGGCTATTGGACCGGCCAGTTGTGGCTCAATATAATTTTCCGTTGACAAAAAAAAATATGTTGTAGTTTCGAAATTTTATGATGTGGTAGTATTCCAAAATAAAAAAAAATACGATTAATTTTAAAAAATA